>JAXQQM020076942.1:0-14952 GCA_034641835.2 Pinus albicaulis | reverse complement strand
TTTTTAGTAATTTAAAAGCCCTCGAGACTTTAAAGGGCATATAAGCACTTCTATATAAAAAGAGTTGTCGGTATAATGATGGTACTTTCGTTCTTGGTATTCTTCTAGTGTGATGGACTTTATGTGATAATTTTTTTCCTATATACATAATTTAGTTTACATTGTTTGAGGGATTTTTAGCTTTGGTGGCCTTTTAAAATGTGGTAGCAGTGTAGAAAAGTAAAGGGTTTGCCAAGATGTGGATCTTGGTGATTGTATTTTTTTTTTTTAAATACTTGTTGTGGTGGGGGAATTACATAGTGAGTTTGGGAATGTTGCGAGAGGTGCGTGATTGAGTTTTGCAATGAAAAAATTGCATAGCTGGGGTGTGCATGCTTAGTGACTCTCAATTTAGATAATTACAATGGTAAGATATGGAGGGAAAACCAAATGTGTGAGGAATAGAAATAGTTATCTCAGGGAATCCTCCTCCTCTCATTCCAATCACCCATCCAAAGGTAGTAAAGATGCTTGGAAGGTTGAGAAAGCTTTTCATAATAGAGATTTAGAGTGGGAAAAGAGAGCGATGGAGGATCTATAAAATGAGGTCAAGAATGCGAGGAAGGACCTCATAGAGGACCAAATCCTTGCAGAGGTCTAGGGATTGGTATCACACCCAGTCCATTTATGAACTAGGGATGCAAAAAATTTCAATTTTTTTTTTTAAAGTAATAGGATCCTAAAGACTGAAGTGGCTCTGATTTGGATAGAACTTAGGATCCATAAGAAGATATACTACATATCATTTGGGTTTTTGAGGGTAAGTTCAAGGAAATAAGTAAAGGAGTCTTCGAAGGGGATTTATTAGTTATTCCAGTTACAAAAGAGTATACTGCCTAGCTTAAGGATGAAAGGGAAAATGACATACCAACCAATTCATTATTCTTGAGGAGGAGGACCAACCCTTAGTTCCAAATAAATCAAAGAATATAATTGTCACAGGAATCAACAAAGTGCAAACAATGGAACAACTCTAATTCCGTAGATTAAGGTCATGGTTTAATTATTGTTATTTTTGTGTTAGATTTGTTATAAAACACATGATGTTAATTTTTTTCCAATCCTCTATAGAAAAATATTTAATAAATCATATAATGTGATAATCTAGATGATAAAGTTTAAATTAATGAAGGGACTAAATTTCTCTTTAATCAATCACCCATCAATAATAACAGATATACTCTTTTTTGAAGTATAATATAAATATCAATTGTTTTCTTAAAAAAAAAAACATAAAATAAAATAAATATTTTTTATTAATATAATTGATATAAAATATGAGTTAAACATCATGCCATAATTTTGATCGAAAACATTTTTTTAAGCATAATCAATATATCCATTATATTAATTTATAATTTTTTAAATTAAAATAACTTATAATCTTTTAAATAACACCTTATTATAAAATTATTTGATTGAATTCTAAATCAGAAAATCTTAGTCTTTTAAATAACACCTTATTGTAAAACTCTTCAGATAATTATCCAGATAATTATCACATTAGAACATAACAAACATTTTCTTTTATACCATAAATATTAAGCTCTTATTGTAAAACTCTTTTGATGATTGTCACATTATAACATAGCAATCATGTTATTTTATGCCATAAATATTAACCTCTAGTGTAGAATTATGCCTCTATAGAATTATTTATAACTCGTGTAGACTTAAACCTATATAGAATTATTTATAACTCTATAGCTTTTAATGCGAAGGGACCAACAAAAATGATATCTTTGAAAAGTTGTGTAATATAGGTAGAAAGAATAAATGTTTTCCTTCACCTTAGGGCCGACGAGATATTCTCAAATCCACACGAGATATGATGAATCTATCTGTCATATACCATACGAGTGACTGACCCTAATGAAGTAAATATCGTTCGGTAGACATGGATGGCCCATTCCAAAGTGCATTTGTGTATTGTCAAAATCAAATCAAATATTGTCCACGGTCACCGCCCAAACTTTGGTTTTACGTGGATTCTATGAGTATTTTGAGTTTCAAGTTCTCGAGAGGATTTCGAACTTAATGTTGTTATGCGTGTACAAGGGTTTTCTAGCGAGTAGATTCACTACACAATCCAGAGGGCCACACCATAACGCAGCAGCATTTTACTCAACCCTAGGAAGTCACATTTGGGCCGCATAGGAATCTCTTTCGCTTAAACATTACGTAATAAATCTTATTGTTATATATAAAAGGGATTATTTTTAGATTTAAAAGGATTCCAAAAATGTTTAAATGCAATTTTAGGTTTAAACGGTGATGTATTGGGGGTTTATATCATTAAAAGCATTGTTATAAAAAAACAAAATATCATCACATCAATTATAAACGAGGTTTCCAATCAATATAAATATAGCTACCTTCTAGTTTGCATGTTATATATGTTTATATTTATCTTGATTTTATATTAATATTTATTTAGAAGGGAAATTATCAATGATAGATGAATATACTGAATTTGGAAATACTTATTTTCCAATATAAAACATATATATAGGTTTAGTTAAATTTATAGATTAATTTTTTCACTGAAATTCACTAAAATTGGACAATATAATATCAAGATATTTGTGTTGTTAAATTGTGTGTGGGGTTTTATAAGAGTGTTGAACACATAATTTAAAATTAAGTTTTTAAAAATTTCTTTCAAATTCTGATTAAAATTAACCAGAAAAATGGTCTTTAAAAAAACCATTTCATTTATAAATATAAATTAGACTACTTGTGTGTGGACATATATATGTGTGTGTATAAAATAAGCTAAATTAAATTATTTAAATAATATTAAAAAAATTAACTTTATTTTTAATCTAAAAATATTTGGATAGATATTTATATAAATGTGATAGATTTGAATATTTGTTCATTTAAATATTATTATAATATTATAAACAAATTAACACATGAATTATAAATAATGCTTACAATCAACTCTAATAAATTCAATAAAACCTTTTAGATATGAGAAGTCTAATAATTATTCAAATTGGATGGGTATACTTATATCTCAATGTGGAAGGATACAAATATTTATATTTATTTCTAAGGAGTATTATATTTTTCTTTTTAAATTGAAAAATATTTTAAACAAATTTATATAAACGTTTAAGTTTAAACTTTGATATTTCATGATGGGTGAATCTGGAGAGGTATAGGAGGTTGTGGAAGGATACAAATATTTATATTTATCATAATTTTAGAATTAGATTTTTCTTTTTAAATTTAAAAATACTTTAAAAATGTTTATATTAACATGTAAATTTAAAATGTGATATTTCATGATGGGGTAAATCTAGAGAGGCATAGGATATTAGGGGATGTGCTTACCACCCTTGAATTATGAGGAGCATTAATATAGGGGTGGCATGGCCACCCCCTTGTATGTAGAAGCATGGTGCTTAAATTTATTTCCTTAATGATCACTTGTGTTAACATGAAGGAGCTGAGAGATACATAATCAGGTCTGGTCTCGTTACTTGAAGTGGTAATGGGTTGTTTCCTTGATCTATGAGAGAATTTAGAGAGGAATTTTAGAGAGGCATCAACAAACTTGTTTTGGGAACTAATACAAAACAAAATATTTGATGGTATTTGTTGTAAGAGGAATTGGAGTTGTTGGCGTGTGCTTGTAATATCAGACTAACAAGGGGAAGACGTTACAGTTGATAGAGGAAAACACAGACAAATGTGGTTGTGAAGGGCCTCTCAGTTTGGTCATGGTTTGGTTGATCTCATGATTCTAGGAGCAAGGATCACTTCCTAGAGCAGGGTTCTTCTCTGGACATGTATTGAAAAGGTACTCTTCCATATAGGTACTCTTCCATATTTATTGTGTTGTTCTTAAGCTTCAAAATAAGACTCTGAATTTTATATGGTATGCTTTTGGAGAAACAATTATCTGCAAGAATATACAATGTATTTTTTGTGATGGTTTGATTAGTTTGTGGGGTCTTAAGTATGAATGTTTTTTTGAGCAAACTAAATGTTCCTGTGCACCTTATGGTGAGTGCAGGCTGTAAGTCTCTAGAGTTTCACGTTGTTTCTAATATTTAGGGTTCGTCACTCTATGGATGTCAATGTGTGTGTGGCCTCACCTTGGATGTCATCATTGATTTTTTGTTGGTAGTCAGACTCATATGTGGGTTCTCTTTGTATAGGTGTAGTTCCCTCTTATTGTGGGTTTATTCTCTTTATAACTTGTGTTGACTGTTTGTGGATGAGTCTATCATTAATGTTGCAATATTTACTAGGTTTGGTAGTTGTGCACCCCACTACCTTTTGGTTAAGTCATATGAGTGTTAATACAAATGCTCTATGTTATTGGTGGGAGATAGAGTGTAAGAGGATGCACAACAAGCATGGGGGTGGGGGGTTGAAACCCCCAAGAGAATAATATAGCTCAAAAATAGGCCCAAGGGGCTACTAAGAGTTATCATGCAACAATTCCCCCTAATACCTAGAATGAAATTTGTAATTTAGAAATCCCATTTTGTTAAAGAAAGATAGGTCTTCTTGGGTTTTGAGACCCGATATATGTAGCCACTTGGATTCCTAACCCTAGGAACACCCAAGAATGAAGGAAATACTATTTTGGATAATTCACCTTATAATGGAAGATGAAAACTCTTCTAAGTAAAATAATAATGAATAAACAAGCTGAGAGATACACCATGTTTACTATTTTGGAGGATGCTAAGAGATACCAACAAAATCACAATTAACCTTATAATTTTTTTACCTTACTTTTATAATAAAATGTTTTTTCACTATTTTTTTTTCTCACAATCTCACTTTTATTTATGCAATTTAATGTATTTTTCATAAAATGGTAAAATGTCTTGTAATTTTATTTATTTATATTTTTTTCTATTAATTTTATTTTATTGAAGCTGACAATTAGAATACAACCTGAGGAATCATGTTTTTCAAGTGTTTATATATTTTTTATTAAACATTAATTTCTTAATAAAATATAAAAAATCAAAATAATCTTAGAATATTTTAAAACATTTAGTTTTTTGTAATTTAATTATTAGTTAAAACACTATTTATTTCTTTTATATTATAGAAAATTTTCAAAACCTATATTTTTATGGCATTAATGTTTTATTAATATTTTAATTTAAAGTATCATTTAATAATTATTAATTAAATCTTTTGATTATATAATGTGAAATTTAATTTATACCAAAAAAATTATAATATTTTTTCTATATAATAGTTATTTATTTTCTTTATTTCATTATAATTTCATTTCATTTATTTATTTCATTATCTTATAGTGCATGTCAATTTTAATATAAATTGTGAAATTTAATTTATACCAAAAAAATTATAATATTTTTTCTATATAATAGTTATTTATTTTCTTTATTTCATTATAATTTCATTAATTGTGAAATTTAATTTATACCAAAAAAATTATAATATTTTTTCTATATAATAGTTATTTATTTTCTTTATTTCATTATAATTTCATTTCATTTATTTATTTCATTATCTTATAGTGCATGTCAATTTTAATATAAATTTATAATAGTTTTGATAAAAACTAATAATAAATAAATTATAAAAATGAAATAATATATAAAAAAAAGAGAAAAAGAGAAGAAATTATTTCAAATAATATCAATTTATGAATCAAATTCAATATGGATGATATAACTCTCATAAATTATTTTTATAAAAGTTGTAATGTGATTATATTAAAACATAATAATAAAGAAATAATATATGTTATCTAATAATATTAATATACAATAGAATTATAGTAATTATCATAAATAATAATATTAATTATTAATTGACAATAAAATATTCAAAAATAATATTGAAAGAAAAAAGTGATAAATACTCTTCAATACATATGGCATCATATGTTGAAAAAACTACAATAAAACTTTTAATTTATTCACCAATCAAAAATATATATATATATATATATATATATATATATATATATATATATATATATATATATATATATATATATATATATATATCTTATTCTCACAGTAAAGACTCAACTACTATTTCAAAATTCATTATGTCACTTTGTAGAAATTGAATATATATATATATATATATATACTACTCATTCTCACAACAAAGACTCAACCACTATTTCAAAATAAATTATGTCACTTTGTAGAAATTGAATTTGGAGGGGAAGATTCCTAATATTCTTTCCAATTATACAATATAAACCGAATTATATATATATATATATATATATATATATATATATATATATATATATATATGGATTTAAGATGATTTTTAAAATAATTAAATATATTATTTAAAATTAATACATTTTATCTGAAAAACATTAAACACTAATTATTTTATTTTTTCTCATTAATGTTTAACTTTTCATCCTTAATATTTAATAATATATTTTGTCAATAAATATTATTATTTAAGATTTTATTTCTAATAGTGGACATTTAAGGTTGGCTTTAAAATTTATGACTCATCCTTAACCCATTAACACCTAACATCTCAAATTTTAATAGTTTATTTATCAAGAACAAACTTAATTGTTAAGATTTTGTCCATCATAATACATTCTAATTTAAAGAGAACCTTATATATATATATATATATATATAGTATTAATTTATCCATCACTAATTTCCTTTAATTTAAAAATAACATAAATGGATAATGACTTCTTAAAAATCAAAATTTCAAATTTGCTCTTTCACACTAAATTTGACCATTGATAATTGCAAAGAGTTATATTACTCCTAAACATTATTAAATAAATTATATTGATTTTTTTTAAATATTAATAATAGACAAAAATAACACCTAGATGGGGTGCTCACATCAGAAGACCTAACCACTTTTTCATTTAATGTGTTCATCTCTTTACATTATCACACACCCACATTAGCTCTAGTAAAAATGGTAGTTACAAAAAGGGTATTTGACAAGCAAAGGAACGATGCAGAGGAATGCTACATCCTTTATAGTTTAACACAATTGTGACATGAGTGGCTTTCAATTTTAGCCTTACATGCACCAAGTAATTAAAGTTATGTCTTATGGGATAGTGACCTAGAGAATGATGGGTCTACAGGATCAGAATTTTGGTTGGTTATGGATTTTTAGTAATTTACAAGCCCTCGAGACTTTAAAAAGAGTTGTCGACATAGTGAAGGTACTTTTCTTCTTGGTATTCTGCTAGTGTCAAGGACCCTATGTGGTATTTTTTTTCCTTTATACATAATTTAGTTTATGTTGTTTGAGGTACTTTTGGCTTTGGTGGCCTTGTACAATGTGGTAGCAGTGTAGAAAGTTGAATGGTTGGCCTAGATGTGAGCTTAATGATGGAATTATTTTGTTTTATGTCTGTTCTGGTGGGGGAAGTGCATAATGAGTATGTGCATGTTGCGAGAGGTTCACGATTGAGTTTTGCAATGAATAAATTGCATAGCAGGGGTGTAAAGACTCGAGGACTCTCAATTTACATAATTAAAATGATGAGAGATGAAGGGATAACTGAAATGTGGGAGGAATAAGAGGAGATATATAAGTGCATCGTCCTCCTCTCATTCCAACCACCCATCTAAAGCTACTAAGATGCTTGGAAGGTTGAAAAAACTTTCTATAATAGATATTTAGAAGGGGTAAAGAGAGCAATGGAGGAGTTCAAAAATGAGATCAAGAATGGGAGGAAGGACCTCATAGAGGACCAAATCCTTTCAATTCTCTAAGGGTGGGTATTAGACCTAGTCCATTTACGAACTTGGGATAGAAAAAAAATCAAAATTGTTTGACACTTATTGGATCCTAATGACCATAGAAGCTTAGATTTAGATAGAAATTAGGCTCCCTAAGAAGGTATCGTACATATTATTTGGGGTTTTAAGTGTAATTTCAAGGTAATAAGTAAAGGATTCTTCGGAGTGGTTTTCTTCACTATTCTAGTCACAAAAGAGTATACTACCTAGCCTAAGGCTGAGAGGGAAAATGGAATACCAACCAACTCATTATTCTTAAGAAGGAGGACCAAACCTTGGTTCCAAAGAAATCAAAGAATACAATAGTCATAAGAATCAACAAAGTGCAAATAGTGGAACATCTCCAACTCCCTAGATTAAGATTATGATTTATTTATTACTATTCTTTTTATAGTGTTTATATAGATTTGTTATAAAACACACAATGTTAATTTTTAAGCCATTCTTTGTAAAAACTATTTAATAAATCATATAAAGTGATAATCAAAATGAAAAAATTTAGACTAATTTAAAATAATAGTGTCTAAATTTCTCTTTAATTAATCACCCATCAATAATAACAAATATACTCTTTTTTGAACGATAATTAAAAGGATTATAAATTAGAAAAAATTATGGTCTTTTAAATATCACCTTATTGTAAAGCTAATGAGATAAGTTGTCACATTAAAACATGGTAATCATATTCTTCTATACCATAAATATTAAGGGAGTCGTCTAACGAGCCGGAGGAATTGCCCGGACGGTCAAAATTGGCCGGAATCCGGGCCAAAAAAATTTAAAAAATCTTGCAGAAACAATGTTTGAATCCTGATTTTGACATTGGAAATGGATTCAGCACCATCAAAAACCTGTAGGACACCCAAAATATTAAACTTTGATAGTTATAACATGGATTTAGAAAAATTCCTGCCGGATTTTCTGAAAATCTTATCGGAATTTTTATGATTTTCAGGGTGATTCCTCTGGCTAGTTAGACTACGGCAATATTAAGCTCTCGTGTAAAATTATAACTCTGTAGAATTAGTTATAACTCTATAGCTTTTAATTTGAAGAGACCATAAAAAATGATATCTTTGAAAATGTGTGTAGTGTAGGTGGAAAGAATAAATGTTTTCCTGCACCTTATGGCTAAAGAGATTTTCTCAAATCCACAAGAGATATGATACATGTAGCTATACCATATGAGTGACTGACCCTAACGAAGTACACATCGTTCGATAGACATGGATGGCCCTTTCCAAAGTGCATTTGTGTCGTGTCAAAATCAAATCAAATATTGTGCGCCACCACCCCAAACTTTGGTTTTACGTGGATTCTACGAGTGTTTTGGGTTTCAAATCCTACGAGTGCTTCTGCATGTACATGGGTTTTCTAGCTGGTGGATTCACTACATAATGCATTTTATTTTTATATATAAAAGGATTGTTTTTAGATTTAAAAGGATTCCAAAAAGTTTACATTTAGGTTTAAACGGTGATGTACTGGGTGTTTATTTCATTAAAAGCGTTGCGATACTAAAAACAAAGTATTAGCGCATCAAATTATAAACCATGCTTCTAATCAATATAAATGTACTTTATTTTAATAATATCTTGAAAAAAAATAACTTTATTTTTAATCCAAAATATTTGGATAAAAATTTATATCCAGAATGTGATGGATGGGGTATTTTTTCATTTAAATATTATTATAGTATTATAAACCAATTAACACAGATAAATTATAAATATGGTTTAAAATTAATACTAATAAATGCAACAAAATTATATTAGAAGTGTAATAATTATTATTCGATTTAGATGGTATACATTTCTCTATTGTGAAAGGGTATATATATATATATATATATATATATATATATATATATCTGATGGGATGAATCTTGAGAGGCTAGGGGTTACGCCCAACATCTTGGATGAATCTTGAGAGGCTAGGGGTCATGTCCAACATCTTGGAATTATGAGAAGCATTAACATAGTGTATGGTGTGGCTGCCATTTTCCATGCAAAATCATAGTGATTAAATTCCCTTTCTTAATTATGACTTATGTTAATGTAGATAAGTTGAGAGATGGCATGGCTTGGTTTGGTTACTTGAAGCACTAGTAGGTTGTTTCCTTGCTCTACGAGAGAATTCAGAGAAGAATCCTGCAGAGACGTCAAGAGAACAATTTTGGGAATTAGTACAAAGTGAAAGCTCCGATGGTATTCATTGTAAGAGGCATCAGAGTTATTGGTTTGTGATTGGCGTGACAAACTAATCAAAGGTAGATGTTGGAGTTGATAGAGGAGAACATAGACAAAGGTAGTTGGGAAGGGCCTCTCGGCTTGGTTGAGCTCATGATTCTAGGAATAGAGATCCCTTCCTAAAGAAAGGCATCTCTTTGGGCCTTTATTGAAAGGGCACCCTTCCATCTTTACTAGGTTTTTATTAACCTTCAAAATAAGTCTCTGAATTTTATATGGTATGTTTTTAGAAAAAAAATATCTACTAAAAGATACAGTGGAATTATTGCGATGGTTTGATTAGTTTTTTGGGCCTCAATTGTGAAATAGTGTTTGATCCAAATTCCTATGTCTGTGCACCTTATGGTGATGCTTTCAGTAGTGGTCTCGTGAGCAAAGCCCGTAACTGTCTAGATTTTCACCTGGTTTATGATAATTGGGGTATGTCAATCTATGAAGGTCAATGTATATTTGGTCTCACCATTCATGATATCCTTGATTTTTTGTTACTAGCCAACCTCGTTCATGGGTTCTCTATGGATAGGTGAAATTTCTTTGTATTGTGGTTTTATTCTCTCTACAACTTGTGTCCACTATCTGTGGGCAAGTCTATCATCAATGATGCAATATTTGCCATGGTTGATAGTTATGAAGCCATTGGATTAGGTTAAGTCCTATGATTGGTAATGCAAGCATTCATTGTTATCAGTGGGAGATGGACCGTCGAAGAATGTGCGACATGTGAAAGGGGGGAGTGCATCCCCCAAGAGCATAATAGATGTCAACAACAAGCTGAGGAGGTTGTTGAGACTATCATGCAACGATTTTTGCTAATACCCAGAGTGAAATTCCTAATTTATATTCCTACGTTGTTCAAGAAAGAAAGGCCTTCTCAAATTTTGAGATCTTGGAAGATGTAGCCACTTGGATTCTTGACGTGAGGAACACCTAGGGATGAAGAAAATACTATTTTGGAGCATTAACCTTGTATTGGAAGATTAACATTGCAACAAATCTCATCAAAATTCCATGTCATACAAGTTAAAAATAATAACCATGGTTGATGGGACACTTATTCCAAGTTGAATGGTGGGCAAAAAATCCTAGTGGGTGTTCATTTCAATTAATATGGCTAAGGAAATTGGCAAAGGAAAAGGCTTTGGAAAGGAAGAATGAAAATATTTGGCACATTTATTTATAGAAATAATGGAAATTAGGAGAAAATGGAGATGAAAGGTCATAGGTTGCATGTGAGGAGGAAAATGAAGGAAAATAATGGAAAATGAATCAAATAGAGGCCTCATTGATAAAAAAGGCTTAAGGATCAGTTGGAAAGCTTTTGCTCACACTTATGGCTCTCTCATTTCTCTCTCTCTCTCTCTCTCTCTTGGACACTTAGTGTTTCTTGGATCATTTTGGCATTGGACCAAGAAAGGCAAGAAAACAAGAAGAAGGAGGAATAACTAAAGGAGGAGCACAAATCAATGAACTACAACAGGATTCTTAGCAAGCATCGAATTTCATGTGCAATTTCCTTGCTAGATTTGGAATGCATGGTATTGCATGTGGTTATTTTCTATCTTGGCATGGATTTTTCCATCTGTGATAGTGTTATCAACCTAGCCTTGCCATTTCTATATAGTCATGGTGTTGTGAAGTTCTCATACTTTGGTTGAGTTAGATTGCAAGATGGATTCAGAGCTGAGTAAGGTGGATCTCCGAAATGACAAACACATCACGTAATGGTCCCTGAATCGGAATATGGATCACGATAAAGCCACTGGCCAAGTAACCCCTGAAACAGACTGTGGGTTGCTCTCAAGAGAATATTTGGTGCCTCAGTGGGCCTAGGAATCCTAGACCTATGAATGGCGGGATATACAGTAAATCCTAGAGGTGGTTTTCCTCTATTTAGGGCCTAGTGATCCAGGATGGATTACGGTAAATCCTGAGAGGTGGGTGCTCTCTGTTTGGGCCTAGTAGTCATGAGATGGGATGTATGGTAAATCCTAGAGAGTATGTCTTGGTTTATAACCTAGTGACCCATGATTCTAACAGTGAGTTGTGTTAAGGCCTGAGAGACTCAGATACAGGAAAATTCCTCATGGTGTAGGCGAAGAACATGGTAAAATTCATGGTTATTTGGTTATTTTTGGTTGGTAATGAGTCCCAAATTCATGCTTGGAAGATGGCACAGGGGTGATTGGCTGAAGAGAGATTTGGCTCACCCGGTATATGCTTGAGTGGAGCGTGGAAATCCCATATCTGGTTGGTTTTTACATTCAGTAATGAAGAGCTCATTCCTTTGGTATTTGTATGCAAATGTACTCGTTATTATGTGGATTCTATTATTGTTGTATCCATTGTATATATTTTGTTATTATGTTGGTTATAAGTAGGTATTTTATGATTGATGATGTATGGTTCTATCCATGTTTTTACTTGGAAATGAATGCACAATGTATCTATGATCAAATAGATTGTATTGTAGCTAATGAAGTAAGGGAGCAATGCTTCTTAGAAATTCTCACATAAATATGAGACCCCTATGTTTAAATCTGTTATTTATACATGTAGATTCAATGTTTGTGACATGTTTCACAAAATTCTTGTCATGCCTAGGAGGAATACATATGAGTTCTTATTGATGCGATTGCTTTCGTATCATTGTTACAATGTTATTTATCATCCCCTAAGTTTTCATGAAGTTTTGGGAAGTGACCTGGGATTTGGGCCTAAAAAGGTGGCTCAAATCCCGTAATTGTAGACACAAAACTAAGTAATTTGGGCTTTGGCTGCATGCTTGTTGTGTTGTGCATGCAGCTATAGCCTCCCAGTCGTTACCTTGTTGTGTTGTGCCTATGGCTAAGGCTCAATGTGGTGAGTAAGCTAGTATAACCGAGAGGTAAGAGGCGAAAGGGTTGGGATACCTCCTGGGGATGTTGTTGATGCTATGTAAGGTTTGTTTTTCAGGTTTTCGTTGGTCCCAGTTACACAAGGTCATCTAGGAGGTTGAATCTCGTATTAGTATCCTCTCGTCATATGTTTACCCTGGTCCATTTCTTGGGTAGATGTTGTATGAGGGTGTTACAGAGTGGTATCAGAGCATGGTTCAACCCTCGGACTAGATGGGAAGTGTGTTGATCAGGCATTGATCTTGGTTGTATATGTGTTTAGTATTCTTGTGGTCTATGTTTTATTTTTGAATGCATGTTGTGTTGGACATGGTGGCAGTGGTGTCGCCATGTAAGTGTTGATGGTGTTGTTTTCAACATGTTTTCATAAGTGTATGACTGGTTATGTGTTGCTCATTCTTGTGAATTGTGTGTGCACGCTTGCTTACATATTGTTACATATTTTAAATGCATTTCTTTTTATGCCTGGTTACATATTGGCTATGCTTTGGTTTTATCTATGTATGCTTGCTTATGTGATATCATATGTTGAACATACATTGGTCGTTAATGATTAGTTAATCATGTCAAGTGGGTGCATATGGTCAAGTTCCATTGGTTTTTTTGAGGTTGTTGTGCATAAGGTCATTGTATGCAATCAGGTCATCATGATGATATTGGTATGTTATGATCATTAGGGGAATTTTGTGGTTTAAAATGGGCCTCCTACGGAAATTATAAAATAATAGTAGAAATAATAAAATAAGATTTCATTACATCATCAAAATCTAGAGGAAAAAAAGAAACAACTACTTTTTTAACTTATCTCCCAAAGTTTTTACTCAAATTTCGAGCGGGAGTACTCCTTAGATGAAAAATTTAATTCTTCATCGAAGGGGTACCCATGTTGCATACTTTCGATGGACCCTGCTGCATGAAAAATGGAAAATACATTAAAAACGTGATTGAAATAACGTTTTTTCGCGTATTTCTGATTTTTCATGTAGCAGGGTCCATTGAAAGTATAGAACATGGGTACTCCTTTGATGAGGAATTAAATTTTTCATCCAGCAAGTACTCTTACTCGAAATTTGAGTAAAAAATTTTGGAGATAAGTTGAAAATACGAGTTGAAAAAGTAGTTTTATTATTTTACTATTTTTTTTTTATCTTTTTACCCTTTTACTTAAAAAATGGTAAATCATCCCCCATGGTTGACATCATCATGTTAAATCCTATTGGTTATTATAAAGTTTATTTTGGTTCTATATTTTTCTTAGGAGGCCCATTGTAGACCTCAAAATTTCGTTAATGGCTAATCTATTGGCTAAGATAGAGCAGGAGATGCAGATCATTAAAGTGACATTGCAACAATGGAATTTGGGGTTAGAGAAAATCGTCATACAAGTTTGCAAGTTTTTCATGCTGGTATGTCATTCATGGTTGTTATAAACATTAGGGTTACTTATATGTTTGTAATTCCATTGTTATTTTTCTTACATATATGATAAATGCTAGTTGATCAGTGTAGTCATATGCATTATGGTTATGTGCATGCCTTTCATTCTATTGATGTTATGGTTACCTACATGATAGATGTTAGTTAATTAATGTGATCATATGTACATGTGTTGGTTATTCAAGCATGGTATGTCTTGATGACTATGTTATATGTTGTTGGTGAATATGTTAAATGTTAATGTTATGAAACCAACTAACAAAATAGAAGAAAAGAGAGATCAACAACTTAGAAATCAACCACTTTGAGGGGGCAACCTCCTTTACATTACATAAATGAACAATTCTTAGATGATACAAATGAAAAAACCTCCATTCTATTTATGGGAGTCCATGGGGTCACAATATAATCCTAGCCAACCCAACAATAATAATATAAGGGCACAACAATAACAATAGTGGGTTTTTATGGGGCACAATAATAACAATATGGGGACTATAGGGGTACGACAATAACAATAAGGGGGCTACACTAACAAAAATAAGGGACTACACTAGTAATACAGGG
>JAXQQM020073566.1:0-24678 GCA_034641835.2 Pinus albicaulis | reverse complement strand
TCTACGATCATCCATAACTCCTTTCCTTAGCTCATCATCTTGTTGCAATCTCAACACGAATTGGAGGTTTTCCAACCGGCTCAAACTCCTTGAACAACTGATTCAAAATCACAGGGAAATAAATTTTCACCATGTGCACAGGAAAGCGAACATTGTTACGGACCTCCTCACAAACAAGGACATGGAAAATCACAAAGAGCTGCATTATTTGAATCTCACCCAGATTGAGGATGGTTCTCTAAGAAGAGAATGCCAAATCTTATCCAAAAGGATTTTCTCTCCCCGGATGCGGGTGACAGTAGAAGTATGCATGAAAAAAGTCTCTCCCACGGGCGAGATGATGAAGATATGCATCACAGGCCTTCACTCGATGTGGATCCACACTCCTGAAATAATTCACATGAGATGACAGAGGCCATGCATCATGAAGACACGCAAAGACAGCAACAACCCCTCCGGGGTACCTCTCTGCTGCAATCTTTTGAATGATCTCCTGGATGGATATGACGTTAGGCCATAACTCTACGCACATGCCTACTCATGAAAATAGCTACAACATGAAGCTACGAGCGAGGGATAATAATGCTTAGCATATTCGCATGTGTCATAGGCCTACAAAAGGGGAAGACCTACAAGGCAAAGCTACTCATAGTCTAATCCTTCTAGTTTTTTTGTTTAAGTTCTAGCCCTCCTGTGTGCCCAGTCTTGCGCACAACCTCTCCCCCAGCGCTGCGCTGCACAGAATCCCCCAGGCTGCATACCCCCCTGAATGCGCACCTCACCTCGGTTCCACTTGCCTTGCTAGCTTCACTAGCCTGTGTGCTCCCATTAGCATGCGCCCCTTGCCGCACATCCTACATCAACGTACCTCCCTGTCCAATAGCACCTCGTTGCACAATTCCTGTCTCGGGTCAAAGCTGCTTCTCCCCACCTGTCAGACCCCCATCAACCTCCCTCTTCCTCTAACCATGGCTCGTAGACTGCGCTAAAAAAAAATTAGAGGAGGCCAGAGAGGTGCGCTCCATGGTCGCTACCACCGAGGGCTAGATAACCGCTTGGAATCCGTTGAAGGCTCCTCCTTAGGCAGTCACGTTACAGAGGCCCCCTAGAGCCCCGAGCACGACTAGGAGGAGGAGGTTCCCACTCATGTAATGCAGAGAGGCATAAGTGGACCAATGAAATCCACCATTGTGCACCAGGAGCACCCATTTCCTTGCAATACCGAGCCTCTTCCGGCATAGGAGGATGATGGGGATGACACAGACGTTTGGATAATGGACTCAGAAGCCACCTAGATGCGAGTCTCAGATGCCAAGTACCTAATTGCTCCCATCCTCTACGCATCTGCTTCCAGGCCTCCGTGTCAACCTACTGCTGAAGAGGAATCCATTGCGCAGGAGTATGCTTGTCCCATCATGGAGGAAGATCCAAATAGTGAAGATGATGCAGAAGACTCATGACTGCACATCAACTCAACTCTTCTTAGTTTTTTTTCATGCTTGTTATTATCATAGAACCTCTATTTTTTCTACACTGGTGCTCGTCACATGTTGTAATATTCTGTTTGATGTTTTCTTTGTTGGTTTCCTCAAGGGAGGCGGCCCCATACTTGCGCAACAAAGGGTGGGATTGGCTAAACCTTAAACTGCCAGCTTACCAACTCCAAACTGTAGCATATTTACTATTTTATTTCGAATTAATATAGTTTAGCCTCAATTACCAAAAAAAAACAATATAACCTAATCTATCACTGATTCCTCCTATTGTTTCATATTAAACTATTGAATCAATCTCATTTTCTACCTAACTACTAATTTTTCAAGATTAAATTGTTTGAGAAATATTTATTCACTAACCTATTTGACATGAAATTTACAATTGTTCCATCATGATTAAGCTGTATGTGTTAGCGCTCAAATGCCTCGGTGAAGCGAGTTCAGGCTACATCAAACCACGCTCAGCCTCGTAGCTAGCCCTAAGAGGACAGGAGAGGGCTCTCTCCGGGTCAAACTCAGTGAAAGATGTCCAATAGGATCTGAGATGACCGATAAAGAAAACTGATTTTAGGCTAGTAAATTGATAGAAAAGGGTTTTTAATAAATGATGGGGTTTTCTGGGAAGCATGGGATTAAGAACAACATGAGCAGAGTTTTAATCAAAGGCGCAGATTATTCTATAAGGCAAGATAGGAGTGAAGTTTAACAATTAAATTGAAATTAAGTGAGGTGAAAGACTGTTTAAGATAGCTGAAAAGGGCATTGAGCAATGAATCCTTTACAGACAGAAGAAAATTACACAAATACTGAAAGCTCCTTCAAGGCAGAGCAAATAAATTGAATTCTTCCTATCTTACTATAAAAGCATCCAGTGAACTGATTATGAATGAAACAAAAAAAACATTACGAGATTACATATGAAACAATAGAAGAAACATAAGCTAAACTTCAAAACCACAGGAATCTTATAAATCAGAGCTGACCATTTAATTACTCCTCTGTCAAGCGTCTGATGGAAGCTCTGTTTTTCTCTGCAGCACCTCTAGAACTCTCCCCAAAATGATTTTCAATACATTAAATAAACTCTTCTAGGGGAAAAAAATCGACCCCAAGACAAGGAATTTGTTTTATCATTATTAAACAAACCAAACTAAGAGCCAATCAGCGTTTCTGAAGATAGAAAAGCGCTCCATTTTCTACTCGAATCTGTTGATAACTGATGAAGAGGTGGCATTTACAGGTGTCAATCCCATTACTGAAGACAAACATAGGCAATCGGATCTTGTTCTCTGCCACTTTGCACATTCTGGAAATTACAACTGCCTCCAAATTTCTGGAAATGCATTGGCCATTTTACCGAAATTAGGAAAAGATCTTGAAAATCTGGAGTAAATCCACCGCATATATTTTGAAGACGGATCGAATGCCGGAGTATTTGCAATTAGGCGCACATCGAGAGAATACAGACCCCGATCTTTCTTATCAATAATGATGGGCATATCGTACGAAGATGCCAAGCGGGATCGAACGTGGTAATCTTGCTCTCATGAGATTTCTTATACAGGGCAAGGTCACGAAGTAAATCCTCAGTCATCAACAATGGCATTCGTAGACAGATTTCCATTACAACATTTAAACCAACAGCAATCATCTCAGTACGAGCTCGATCATGTACAAATTGATTCACCAACTGCTTTCAGTAATGGTTCAACTGCATCGGGGAGGCACCATATCATGAGCGGGCTAACTGTTTGGCAATCCTTTAATAATGTTCATTTCCTTTCTCAAATAGCTCATTGCATGTGCGAAGGCGAGAAAAAAGCTTCTTAGCGGAGAGGGCATTCTTTGCTTTGACTCATGTTCTTCACCGTAGCAACAGGAACAAAATGCTCGCAGGCACGATTCTTAGCATCATTCTTGTGCTTAGTATTCATTTTTCGAATCGAGTGGACAATGTGTGAAAATGAAAGCTTCTTTAATTCCTTGTCCTCGAGTGTTTGAAGGTCCATAAAGAGCATAAGTGTTTCTGCAAGTTCAATCATCTGTGATACTCTGCAATTGATCATGCCATACATACGGTTTATATGTGGAGCCTAGATTCATCTAGTGCTGAAACAGGTCGATAGAATAGTGACACTGAGACTATAGGGATGTCAGAAGAGTGCTTTTGCCAACCATATAAGTACCGCTGACCATAGACATTATTCTATATGCATATATGAATATAGCTGCTAGCATAGATCTGTAGAAACAATACACCCATCACAGAATAGCGTTGATACCTCCATACATATCAATGTGACCATAACGCAGAGACAACATATTGTGTATCAAATTGCAGAGAGTATACGCCCAATCGAGAGACTGCCCATCAAGACCATATGAATACCGAGTTGAGACTGCGAGCCAATATCTTTATGGGTTTGTGATCATACCATTGAGATGCCAAGTGCCAAACATAACTGTGATACCACTGACATGCCGAGATACTGTGGAGACTGTGACACCGTTTGCTTCTCTGGCCGGCCTTCGAAAGATCTTTCACCAAGAGCAGAGATGAGATGTTTCTAGCTCGACTTCAGAATCAGCAAGTAACAAATGCAAGCGAGCCTTTGCATTGATACGACGCATATATATATATACACCTATCACGGAGGGCTCGGGGTTGAACCATACGAGACATTACGAGTTTAGTTATGAATCATACAAACTCAAATAGCCATGAACTTCAAAACAAATCGAACCATTATAATCATAGATGCAAGCCACAGGTACAGAGATTATATACGATCCTTGGATGCCACAGAGTGCGATGATATGAACCTCATAAAAGCCATATGCAAAATATAAAGAAGGAAGCTGTAGAACTCCAAGAAAAGAGAGAATTAAAAGTGAGGGTGGCAAGCCATGAACCAAACCAAGCTGTGAGAGACACCAAACTGCCAACAATACGCTTCATATTCAAAGGAAATATCTCAGACATTATGACCCATGGAATTCCACCCATGCCCATTGAAAATGTTGCAATATAACCCAAAAGGCCAATTAATGATAATTTTCTTGCAAGTAGTAGAAGAGAAGACCCATCAAAATGTCCCTGTATGTAAAATGATCCAATAATGAAGCATCTTATGCACATTCCTCCTGCAGAAATCATCAGAAGTGGGCGCCTTCCATATTTGTCCATAATCAATGATGAGTGCACCGCCACCATCTGATGAAATCCTCTTTGCAATATTCTTTGCCAATTATGCTCCAACACATTATTACAAACTCTGTTTTCTAATTCCCTTTTTAAATTTGCTGATTTTGAATGAGGGATTTTCTTTGTCTGTTTGCAGGGATAATTAACATTAAACTTTGGCAAGGAGGACCAGCATCTGCAACTGAGAAACTACATGGCGAAAAGATACATTCGATGATTTCTTCTTCAAAACCCTGTTTTGAAGAAGAATCAATTTCACATTATTGATAATGACATAAAAATAAAAACTTAAAGCCTTCCTCTAGTACACAAACAAAACCACAGAGCTCAAGAATTTAAAATGACTCTTTTGGACCGAGTAACATCGGTATTTTGCAAATGACAAGAGATGAACCTTGGTAATTTGAGTACGAGCGGAGCTTACAAAGACGGAATCTAACATTGGCTCCAATGGGGATGCTGCATGTTGCCACTTCTTGGAGGAGTGCCAAGAGCTGCGAGAGCTTTGGGAGAGCGAGACGATTACCTCCATCCATTGGGCTATGGAGCCATGCTTATCTTATTAAGCGAAAATAGCCCAGAAATGATTTGAAGAATTTACTTGGCAAACTTCAAACTAAAGCTGCTATGAAACTGGAACAAGATGCTGCCCTTTGGCTGCTTATTTATTTACAAAATCTACCCTACTCTGCTGCAAAAACAATAGATCAGGTAATACTGAAATGCCAGATCAACCATTCAAGTAAACCTAAGAATGATGCTGCTTGAGAATTCTTCCACCAGGACATAGATGTAATTGCTGGCAGCCCTTCATGCACGTAATAAATCTGGCTATGTCTAAGGCAGCTTGATCTATCAGTCAAACTGAAAAACATTTCCATGTACATCGCAATGGGATCGCAAAAGCCAGACTCTGTTTGCTGCCCCGACTCTGCAATACATACCTCCAGCTGCACATTGTCAATGCAAACATCTGTAGGCAGCTCTATTTTGTCTTGTTTTGAAGGAGGAAGAGTTTCCAAGAACTTTCTGGGATCTCGGAAATCATAAGACTGGATCTGATCATTTAAACATTGAATCTCCTGCTCAATTCTTTCAACAATTAACTCATAGACACCAGTTTTAGCTTCAAGAGGAAACTTCGGAGATTTCAAACATTGAAGCAAGACACTGAAAAATTCTTCATTAATTTCAAAATCTGCTAACTGATCTCTTATTTCTTTTACAACTTCACACAGTGCAGGGTTTGCCACATACCCTACCATTGCATGAGTGAATCAGCGAGCAATGGAATCTTTGGATCGAGCTGGAGTCTCCGGATGAATGTTTCAGCCTTCATATGTGTCTGACTGCTGTCCACCATCAGCATCAGATCTGCAACTTGATTACATGTACTGGGGCAAGACAATCTACAAGTCGAATGTCGCATCAACAGCAAACCATCTTCCCCAGTATGTTCACCACTATGTTAGCGCTCGAATCGGCCATAGGCTGAAGAAGGCAAAACTCGAGGCAACATCAAACCAAGCTCAGCCTCGTAGCTATCCCTACGAGGACAGGAGAGGGCTCTCTCCGGGTCAAACTCAGTGAAATATGTCCAATAGGATCTGAGATGACCTAAATGAAACACTGATATTGATTTTAGGCTAGTAAATAGATATGCCAGAGGTTTTTAATAAATGTCGGGTTTTTCTGGGCTGCATGGGGCAAGGATAGCAAGAGCAGGAATCTAATCAAAGGCACAGATTATTCCAGGCGAGGTAGGAGTGAAGTTTAACAATTAATTTAAAATTAAGTGAGGTGAAAGACTGTTTAAGATAGCTGAAAAGGGCATGTGTGATGAATCCTTTACAGACAGAAGAAAATACACAAATCCTTAACGCTACTTCAAGGCAGAGCAAATAAATTGAATTCTGCCTATCTTACTGCAAAAGCATTCAGTGAACTGATAATGAATGAAATGAAAAAACATTACGAGATTACATAAGAAACAAAAAGGAGAAAACATTTGGTAAACTCACACCACAAGGATCTTGTGAAACAGAGCTGCAAACTTTCCATTATTTCTCTGCTGAACTGTACAATGAAACTCTAATTTTTTCCTCTACCAGCTCTCAGAACTCTCCCCAAAATGATTTTCAATACATTAAATAAACTCTGCTAGGGGAAAACAATCGACCCCAAGACAAGGAATTTGTTTTATCATTATTAAACAAACCAAACTAAGAGCCAATCAGCGTTTCTGAAGATAGAAAAGCGCTCCATTTTCTACTCGAATCTGTTGATAACTGATGAAGAGGTGGCATTTACAGGTGTCAATCCCATTACTGAAGACAAACATAGGCAATCGGATCTTGTTCTCTGCCACTTTGCACATTCTGGAAATTACAACTGCCTCCAAATTTCTGGAAATGCATTGGCCATTTTACCGAAATTAGGAAAAGATCTTGATAATCTGGAGTAAATCCACCGCATATATTTTGAAGACGGATCGAATGCCGGAGTATTTGCAATTGACTGCCACATCACAGAATACAGACCCCCCGACGATCTTTCTTATCCAATAATGATGGGCATATCTGTCTGAAGATGCCAATGAGGGATCGAGCCGCTGATGATACTGCTTTCTCATGAGACTTCTTATACAGGGCAAGGTCATGAAGTAAATCCTCAGTCATCAACAATGGAATTCGTAGACAGATTTCCCTTACAACATTTAAACCAACAGCAATCATCTCAGTACGAGCTCGATCATGTGCAAATTGATTCACCAACTGCTTTCAGTAATGGTTCAACTGCATCAGGAGGCACCATATCATGACAGGCTTGGACTGCTGCTGGCAATCACTTTAATAATCATCATTTTAACCTCAAATCGCTCATTGCATGTCTGAAGGCGAGAAAAAATCTTCTCAGCAGAGAGGGCATTCTTTGCTTTTGACTCATGTTCTTCCTGCAACAATGAGAACAAAATGCTCTGCAAGGCACGATTCTTAGCATCATTCTTGTGCTTAGTATTCATTTTTCGAATCGAGTGGACAATGTGTGAAAATGAAAGCTTCTTTAATTCCTTTTCCTCGAGTGTTTGAAGGTCTATAAAGAGCATAAGTGTTTCTGCAAGTTCAATCATCTGTGATGCTCTGCAATTGATCATGCCATACATACAGTTTATATGACAGAGCCTAGATTCATCTAGTGCTGAAACAGGTCGATATAATAGTGACGCTGAGACTATAGGGATGTCGGAAGAGTGCTTGTGCCAACCATATAAGTACCGCTGACCATAGACATTATTCTATATGCATATATGAATATAGCTGCTAGCATAGATTTGTAGAAACAATACACCCATCGCAGAACAGCGTTGAGACCTCCATACATATCAATGTGACCATAACGCAGAGACAACATATTGTGTATCAAATTGCAGAGAGTATACGCCCAATCGAGAGACTGCCCATCAACACCATATGAATACCAGAGTTGAGACTCTGAGCCAATATACTGTGGCTGTGATCATACCATTGAGATGCCAAGTGCCAAACATAACTGTGATACCATTGAGATGCCGAGATACTGTGGAGACTGTGACACCGTTTGCTTCTCTGGCCGGCCTTCGAAAGATCTTTCACCAAGAGCAGAGATGAGATGTTTCTAGCTCGACTTCAGAATCAGCAAGTAACTGATGCAAGCGAGCCTTTGCATTGATACGATGCATATATATATATATATACACACCTATCACAGAGGGGCTCAGGGTTGAACCATACGAGACATTGCAGAGTTTAGTTAACGAATCATACAAGCCTCAAACCATATGAACTTCAAAACAAATCGAACCATTATAATCATAGATGCAAGCCACAGGTTCAGAGATTATATACGATCCTTGGATGCCACAGAGTGCGATGATATGAACCTCAGAAAAGCCATATGCAAAATATAAAGAAGGAAGCTGTAGAACTCCAAGAAAAGAGAGAATTAAAAGTGAGGGTGACAATCCATGAACCAAACCAAGCTATGAGAGACACCAAACTGCCAACAATACGCTTCATATTCAAAGGAAATATCTCAGACATTATGACCCGTGGAATTCCACCCATGCCCATTGAAAATGTTGCAATATAACCCAAAAGGCCAATTAATGATAATTTTCTTGCAAGTAGTAGAAGAGAAGACCCATCAAAATGTCCCTGTATGTAAAATGATCCAATAATGAAGCAGCTTATGCACATTCCTCCTGCAGCAATCATTAGAAGTGGGCGCCTTCCATATTTTTCCATAATCAATGATGAGTGCACCACCACCATCTGATGAAATCCTCTTTGCAATATTCTTTGCCAATTATGCTCCAACACATTATTACAAACTCTGTTTTCTAATTCCCTTTTTAAATTTGTTGATTTTGAATGAGAGCTTTTTCTTTGTCTGCTTGCAGGGATAATTAATATTGAACTTTGGCAAGGAGAACCAGCATCTGCAACTGAGGAACTACATGGTGAAAAGATACATTCGATGATTTCTTCTTCAAAACCCTGTTTTGAAGAAGAATCAATTTCACATTATTGATAATGACATAAAAATAAAAACTTACTGAACCTTCCTCTAGTCTGCAGACAAAACCCTGAACTCAAGAATTAAAATAACTCTTTTACGGCGGAAGTAACATCGGTAACAAATGACAAGAGATGAACCTTAGTGATTTTGAGAAATTGCTGTGAGCTTACAAGACGGAATCAAACGGTATGATTGGAACAAAATCTAGTCATTGTGGCATTTTAGACAAACTGCACACAATCTTATTGAATTTTTAACATAAAGGAAACTAATTTAACAGTAGTGGCATTTAAATTTGTAGCACTTTTAGTATTATTTCTCTTTTTATTTTGTGGGGCCTTATTCTATTTTTATTTTTTTTCAATTTTCTTCTTTTTGACTTTTTCTTCATATTAATTCTCTTTTTGACATACCCTCTTTTGATTTTCTTTTTATATATATAATTTTTTGGAAATAATTTGCAAATTGAAAATAATTTACAATGTAAAATTACAAATAATGACATACTCAATCACCTTCAGATCCTATAAAATATATGACCCTAACACCAGCAATGACGCCAAAAATTGGTGAGCCTTGGTATTACACCAAGAGTGTTGCAACTCCCAAAGGCTACTCAACTTTACTTTATCAACCTGGGGTTTGTACAAACTTGGAGGTGAGAGTTCTATATGCACAACTTATGGGCTCTACTCATGCCATCCTCATCTTATTTCTACAATGAGGTTCTGGGGTTATTCTGAAAAAGGAAGTCTGTCACACTTCTACCTGCAACTTAAGACTGAAAGAATATCATAAAAATTACTCTATTGGAAAGAAAAGGAACTAATCTAGATCACACTGATTCATATAACTATTTTCTACTTCTGCAAGAAAGAAAGATTCACACTTATGCTAGTACAAGAAAGGAAATAACACTAAATGGCATTCATTGTCTAGATTACTTAATTGAGTTGTAGGAAAGGAAATAATTTATCCTTGCACACATATTGAATCAATGACTAACTAACACTTTCCTAATTCATGCTTAACTATTGTGCCAATGATGCATTTTATGATGGGCTAATCATATTTGAAATTTCTCTGTTTTGTAGCTATTATGCGGAATTATTGATTACAGATAAAACACATTCCCTAAATGTGGTGCTATGCATTTAGAACAATAGATCAAAGACTTTGCAGACACTTTCTCTAAGAGTAAATATACACACAGAAAGATAGAAACTTACTTGTTATCCAAGCACTTCCCATTCTCCTTCTATCTCTTTTGCTGTAGCTTCCAATCCAACTTAGATCGCCAGACTAATTCCTGCAAGTATAAACACTAAAAAACAAAGAGATTGAAATATACAAATGGCTATTTATCTTAATCAGTTAAATAGACTAAACATGAAACATATATATTAGTTAAGAATCCATGATATGAAACTTAGAAACATAAACATATACATATATGTAAAATGAGCAACAATCTTTATTAATGGATAGAAGGGGGAGGTTACAACCAGCGATCGATTTGATGTCACCATCTCCAGCTTCATTCAAGCCTCATCACAATAAAAATCACACCAGAAACATATCACTCTTATCACACACTCAATTGAGAATCCAACAACATTTATTTACCAAATTTCTTCCTTCCATAGCACTAGGATTTATGCTCAATTTATAGGGCAACTGAAGGTAGTTTCTCAATCAATGACTTTCTAATAATAGGCAAGACATGTTCCCAAGCTTAGAAGTGTTATATGGACACATGGATTCAAATTTTGACACATATGGAATATTCAAGAAGGTACTGGCCATGTGGAGATTCCGAAACAATGAGAATTTCGCCCTCATTTGACCAACGCACTCTTGAATGTCGGGAAGTGATTTGCAGAGCACCCTTGAATGGAGGTAACTGTATATGCAAAGCAGTTAGTCCCTTGAGAGGCTACGTTGGTGATCTCATATGTGATATAACAGATACTTCAAATCTTGGAAACCTTGCAATGGAAGTCATAGATGATTTTTTCTTGTTCTTGTCTTAGGGCATGTAGCAACTGAAATGATTAGGGATGATAGACCCTATTTCATTGGTTCTAGGGATGATGTCCAGTTTGACCAGGTAATTTGGAATGATGCCAAAATTGACCTATAATAGCTGCCCCCTAAAGCATGAAGTCAGAATAATAACAATATTTTTTGAATGAGATGCTTTACGATGTGATGGGCTGGAACTGAAGCAGAGTGACGACCTGCATCAATCTTACAATACATTACATCATGATATATCCTCTTGATCACGAATTGCTAAGGGAAGGCATTCTCATTCTCAGCACATAAAATATCTAATAACATGTACATAGTGCAAAAATTAGTCTACATTGGAATGTTGCCCAATACAGACATGCCTACAGACATAGGCCCATGTGCAGATGACGATATGTATGTAAGGTCATCGTACAAATGATGTGTACAAAAATCCTGAAATCGCAGCCCAGATGGCTGAAACTAGATCCGAGGTCTTCTTATCTCGTTCACTCGATCGTTCGGGTACAAGTCTAGCCATGCGAATATATTATTTGTAGTCAAACATGGTAAGACATTATTTGATTATCAACCAATGATGTGAGCTATTAAAAAACACGAGAAAACCACTAATGATGTTAATAGCCCTCAAGGTACTGCAGTACATTTCGTAAGGCGTGAATAGATGATTTTATGTCAAACGACAAACAAAATATTTCAGTTAAAAGTCTGGAAGCGAGGATCTTGTCGATGCTGTAACAAGCCTCATGGTACTGGAATATGATGTTTCTAAGTGAACTTCCTAGATGATGATTTGACGTCGACACGAAGCCTCTTTATCGCGAAACACGAGTTACTAATTTCGGAGACAAAATGTAACTTGATATAGCAATGTTCAGGGATGACTATCATGAGAATGAAGGTTTATGAGTATTGCAGAAGGAAGTGTTTTCACTGGATGACTTCTCTTGAACATATCGACAACACTGAGATGAGTTGGCAACATTGACCCAAAACCGAAGTGAAGGTATGATGAACTATAGGTATGAATGAACTGTCAAGAATATATCCCAACCCAAACAGTCACGATGATGGAGTGAAGTGTCATGTTCAAGAGCGACCTGCTACCGTAAAAGGTCTGTTCACTTTCCCAAATTTTCCCCGGTCATTTTTTGACCAGTACCTCTTTATTTTTTAACAAGCTTGAGGAGGATAACATATGCTTGATCTATAATTCAACCCTTCGGGAAAATAATTTATTGCTATTTAATAATTTAACAAGTCTAGCGATGAATGAAACTTGATTCTTTCCATGATCGACAAGATCGTTCCTATTTTATGTTTTAACGAGCCTAACGTTAGTGAAAACCTGGTCCTTTTTCATATTTAGAGAGTTTGAAAAAGTGGACGAAAGAAAACTCCATAGGTACTTTTTCGTAAAGTTTTCGCTCAGATCTAAAAAAGTGTAAAATAATATCTGAGAGAACCTCCTAGTCATGTTTGACTAAGGAATTATTTTTTCATAAATAGACTATCTCAGTCCAGAAAAGGGTTAAAGTTATACTGAGTAGATATCAATTCATTTACTTTTACGAGATCGAAAAGACAAGTGCTCAAAAATATTTTCACATTATCGGAGTTTGAAAAGAGCTAAAAGAAGACTCCAGGGGTTCCTTTTTCACCGTTTTTGAAGCTCGAAAAAGAGATAAAAATGTGCTTCAAGTCCTTTTTCGTTTTTATCAAAGCTCGAAAAATAAGGATAAAAGTATGCTTTGTGGTCAAATCCTTCCTGAAATAAATGTGCATGACTAATTTTCTCATCAGTTGCAAACCTGTTCATAACAACATCAAATGGATTAAAAATACCCGTTTCATGATAAAAATTGAATAAAACCATAGTCACAAAAATAAATATGATTTGAAAATAATCAAATGACTAATTAAAAGAGTTTTACTATTCATTTTTACCATTTGAAAGTTACCATTTTCATATTGGAGCTCTGAACATATTTTTGCCCCTGAACTTCAACTGTTGATTGCGATCGATTCTGTGGACAGTTTTCATCGCCGTTTGATCCAGGTTGGTGCCATAAACCCCCTCTTTATTTCGGTAGTCATTTCATTTCATTTCAAATTTTTAGGTATTTTGGCCCCTTAGGGTAAATTCTTTTTCTAAAGAGGGAAACACACCCTTGGGTATCGAAAAATGCGTTGTAAAGCACTCAAAATGAAGCCTAGGTGCATATGAAATGCATTGTATATTGACCAAGACTGCGTTGGGCGCAATTATAATTTTTGATTCTTTCATTGTACCCAAATGTTTCTTAATTTTTTTCATGAAAATGAGTCTAATGAGTCTTATGGTTATGTTTTAGGGATTCACCAGACTAGAGTGACGATTACTTGGAGAGAAAGAGAGCATGAAGAATAAAATATGATTTCCCTTAATGATCCGGGTACTGTAAGAGCCCTAAGCTATTATGGGCTATTAAAGTACTTCCGCTTATCAGGTATGAGGCAAAAAATAGAACTTTTGGATTTCCTTGTTCGTGCATGGGATCTGGCAATTGAGGAATTTCAAATTAGGAACAAAGTGGTTCCTATTACAATGGAGGACATATATTTTCTGACAGGCTTATTGAGGAGAGGCTTACCCATTTCTATCTCAGGGTCTGCTCTTGGAGGAGAGACAATGAGAGACTATATTTTACAGTATTGCTATCCAGGGGCAGAGCTAAGAGCAAAAATGTAGCCTAGGTGCATATGCAACACACTGTCTATTGACCAAGAATGTGTTGGGCGCAATTATCATTTTTGATTCTTGCATTGTACCCAAATGTTTCTTAATTTTTTTCATGAAAAGGAGTCTAATGAGTCTTATGGTTGTGTTTCAGGGATTCATCAGACTATAATGACGATTAATTGGAGAGAAATAGAGCATGAAGAACAAAATACGATTTCCCTTAATGATCCGGGTACCGTAAGAGCCCTAAGAGATTGTGGGTTATTAAAGTACTTCCGCTTATCAGGTATGAGGCAACAAATAGAACTTTTGGAGTTCCTTGTTCGTGCATGGGATTCAGAAATTAAGTCATTTCACATTAGGAACAAAGTGGTTCCTATTATGTGTAGGACATATATTTTCTGACAGGCTTGTTGAGGAGAGGCTTACCTATTTCTCTCTCAGGGTTTGCTCTTGGAGGAGAGTCGGTGAGAGACTATATTTTGCAGTATTCCTATCTAGGGGTAGAGCCAAGCAAGGATGGGAAAATAAACATCCATGATGTTCATGATTTTCCATTGAGAACCATTCTATTCATGATAAAAAATATTGCTGGTACCGTTACACTACATGTAGCGAACATATCTTATATGCAATATGCGCTAGAGTGCGTGTAACCATTAGTTTTCAACTGGTTTGAAGCTGTACTTTCTCAAATAAAAGAAAAACTGAGCAAGGAAAAGGGAGGAAGGAAGAAAAACTTTAGTTATGGTTTTATCCTCATTTATTTTGCCTTAGAGTGGATTCCACTAATGCAGCCTCAACATGTGATGCTGGGTGTGTCTAACCCTAGAGATCCAAGGATGCAGAGATGGGTAGAACTGATGACTAGACATGCAGGACAATCGTCCATCGTGTTCTCGACTGCATTCTTCGCCTGGTTCAGGTGACATGTTATCGCCATCGATGAGTATGCATATGGAGTTGTCGATTTCCGAGGAGATCCATACTTAGCTTTAATAGAAGGCGCTAAGTGGGGTGCAATCGGTAAGAATGTTTTGACCATGTTTTTTTATTTTTATAAGCTTCATACATGTTTTTGTATTTTTATGTTTTCCCAAGACTAAACTAAAGTTTTAATGTAATGCAGATATGGGTTGAGTTCAACCTGTGCAGGAACAAGAACATGGAGAGGATGAGCCAGCATAGAGGGCTATCGAGAGAGCAGTCCTTTAGGATTTAGTCATGGCTGAGACTCTTACTGAGCTTCAACAACACATAGAGGGGTTGACCTTCGAGATTCCAGATTTCCGGATCGAAGAGTTACCCATGCGACTGCAACGCCATACTATTGGTGTTCCTAACTGCTAGATGCAGTTACTGCGTAGGATAGCTATATCGATATCATGTTACCATGAGCATCACTAGTTTACTTTTGACAGGTTGCATACATTTTTAGGTCATATGACCAATGTGTCTTGGGCACAATTTTTTTTAAAAACCTATAACTATCTATCTATTTGATTTCAGTGTTTTCCTATGTTTATTGCGCAATCCTATTCAATTATGTGAATGTATCGTTACATGTGTTGCAAATGTCCGTTTATAACATATTTCACTAAAGAATTAGTCAATGTGTTCAAGTTTCTGGAAATGTGTTGATATTGAATAAAAATCAAAATTTCTTTCCAAAAGTCGAACTCTTAGGAACATATGATGCAGTGTTGGATTTATAACAATATAAACACTAGTAATTTGAAATACCACAAGTTGTGAGTCTAAACTTATGATGATGCGGTTAATACCAAATGAAATGGAATTAGAGAGAAGTTCGATCAATGCGCTATACTCAGCGATATTGTTTGTCGATATACCGATACAAATCCATTGAAAACTCACTAACTTGCCGTTCGGAGCGAAAATGGCCCACGCCAAAGAGGATAGATTCTGCGTACTACGAATAGCACCATCAGCATACCCAACAAATGGTTCCAAAGATTCAGACATCTGCGATGAAATGTAAGGCCGATTACTAACATCAAGAAAACTCTAAAAACAAACTAAGACATTGAATGCAAATCAAAAACATATATATACAATATAATACAAAAAATTACTACGCTCATGATCAAGAATAGTAACGTTTCAGATACAACCCATTTCAGGGCTACGCCAACGAATTTCCATCGTAATCTACCAACTCGTAGGCACCTTTAGCAAGAAATTTTTTGAAAATATAGGGGCCATGCCATAATGGCTCGAATTTCCCTGTACCTATTACATCAGCTTCCTAATCATAAATAAGGACCAAGTCACCCTCTGAGAAAATGTGAGGCTGGACATGCTTGTCGTATTGCACCTTTATACGTCTCTTATGCGCTTCGTTGGCCAATTGAGCTTCACGATGCGTTTCATTAAGATGGATTAGGTTAAAAGACATGCTTCTTCATCTAAGGTGTCAGGTAACAAGTCAATTGTGAGTTTTAACGACGATATTTCACATTGGATTGGCAAGATAGCTTCCAGACCACACACCAATGAAAAGGGGGTAAATCCGGTTGCATTTCTCACCGAGGTTCAGTATGCCCATAAGGCCGAGTACATGATTAAATTCCAGTTTCGTTTATGAAATCCTATCATTCGTTGAAGCATTCATTTAAGAATCTTGTTAATAGCCTCAACTTGTCCATTTGATTGTGGATAGTAAGGAGTAGAACTATCATGTGACAGTACTAACTTGGCAGTCAACTCAGTCATCATGTGATTACGAAAATTCTTACCATGGTATGTGAATATAGCTTGTGGGACCCCAAACCGTGGAATGACATAAATAAAGAAAAACAATGCAGCCGTTTGTCCTGTGTTGTTGAATGTAGGCATCGCTTTAGCCCATTTGGTAAAGTAGTCTACTACGAAAATAATATAACCATGCCCCCCAGACAAATGAGGTTTACAGGTCATGAAGACAATTCCCCATTTGAAAAATGGTCCCACATAGACAACAGGATGCATTGGTGCTGGTGGTTTGCGGATTTTACAATCAAATATCTGGCATGCATGACAAATTTTGACTGCGACGATGCAGTCGCGAAATATGGTAGGCCAAAATTAACCAGCGTGAATTATCTTCTGCGCGGTAGCGTATCCAGACAAGTGTCCACCACAAGCCATATCATGACAATCATTTAAAACCTTTTCAGCTCCTCATGAGTGAGGCATCGTCTTAAAATTGTATCGACACCACGACAATAAAGTGTATCACCGACGATCAGATAATCTCTGGGTTGGTATCGAATACGTTGATGGTCAGAGCGAGAGGTATCAGGCCGAAAAAGTCTGGGTTTGGAGATAAATGATAAAATACCCATACCAAGGATCAAATGATCCGATCAGAAACAAAGACTCGTCAGGAATAGATGGGTCTGACGTAGTAGCAATACAATCAGAGGGAAGGTCACAAAGAAGCTCAGGCAAAACTAAAGAATTATTTGACTTGGATTTGATGAATTCCAAATCAAATTCCTATAAAATGACAATAAATTTTGAACACTTTCCCCGCATAAATTGACATGATAAGATATAAGTCATGGGGGTGCAATCCGAAATGACAATGGTCTTCCAGAACAGGATATAGTGGCGAAATATTTTGACATCTTGAACAACCGCTAAGGCAAGATTTTCTATATACGAATAGTTTACTTCCGTATCATTGAGATTACGACTAAAATAATAGATTGGATGTTCTATCCCATTTTATACTTGGACCAATACCATAGAAATGGTCATATTGGCCGCGACAATATATAAGAAATAATCACTCTGATAATTGGGGGTATACATTAATGATGCCCGGACAAGAGTATCCTTGACAACAAAAAAAGAAGCTTGCGCAACTTGGTCCCAATGGAAGGGAATCCCCTTTTTCAAGATCCGAGTAAATCCTTTAGCCATTTCGGCGTAGTTGGGTATGAACCTCCTTAGGAAGTTAACATTTTCTTTAATTTTATGTAACTGAAGCAAATTTTATGGCGTGGGAAAATCAAGAATGGCTTGGACCTTCAATGGGTCTATTCGAATTCCTTCTTTTGAGACGATGAATCCTAACAAACGACCAGAACAAAAAAAAACAAACATTTATGTGGATTGAGGTGTATTTTGTGGTGTCGACAGTGTAAGAAGATAGCTCTCAAATGCATCAGGTGATCAGTTCGATTTCGTGAATGCGTGGGTAAATCGTCTAGATAGGGTTGAACAATGTGCTTGATTTCATTGAAAGCATAATCCATTGCTCTCTGAAAAGTTTCCCCAACGTTCTTTAAACCAAACAAGAGTTTCCTATAAGAGAATGTGCCCTAGGAAGAGATGAATGCTGTCTTATATTGGTCCTCTGGGTGGATATTGATTTGATTGTAGCTGGAAAATCCATCCATGAACGAAAATATTTCGCATCCAGCACAATCGTCAATAATCTAGTCGATAAAAGGAGTAGGATAGTTGTCTTTTGGAAAAGCAATATTGACATCTTAAAAATCGACCCACACTCTGATAGTTCCTTGTTTTTTCATAACAGGAACTATGTTGGAAACCCACTCAGTTAGCAAAATAGGGTAAATGAAACTAGCATGCAAAATTTTTTCAACTTCTTCTTTAATGGCAGTGGCCTTCTTCGGATGAACAAGACGAAGGTGTTGACTAACTGTCTTGACATCACAGTACATATTAATCGTATGTTCAATGATACTAGTATCTATGCCTGGAATTTCCTTGTAAGACCAATCAAATATATCACGAAATTCATGAAAGAGAGAGAAATATGTTTCAAGTTCTGATGGAGAACAAGACACGTCGACATGAATATTTCCTACAACGCCTGGTTTGGTAGAAATATCGATAGAATTTGTTTCTTCAATATTTAACAAATTTCGCTCTGAATCGATTGCATTAATAGGAAAATAATTCGAAAATAAATTTTTGATCGATGGGTGATATAGTTCACTAAGATTATCTTCTTCATAATCAAGAAGATGGAAACGATGATGATGATATTCCCATGGTTCTCCTTCCAAACTCATGGTTTCCAAAATATTCTCATTTGTCAAGAAAATTGACGAAAAAGGATCAGATAGAGTACCAAAATCTAATGAATGATCAACCCAAATGACCGACAATGATGATTTAGGATTCGCTGCCCAAGCCAGATAGATTGATTGCTATGCCAGCTCAATAGGGCTGGGTGGCAAGAACTCATCCAACATAACAACTTCAGAATCACCCGTACTCTTCCTTAAGCCATATGGAGTGGAAGATATTATGTATCAGGTCTCTATACTTACAATTTCTGCTGACATCACAGGCGGAGGTAATGCAAAGGTTCCCATGATAGTGGAATTCTTTAAGAGTCCTACACCAATGTTTTGAAGTGCGATTTGGGGTGTGTGAACTAAAAAAACACTTCCAGTTACCTGGGAACTGGAGGCAAAGAAGGATATTTGATTGATGACTGTGATAACACATTTATGTGGAAAGACGATCATTCTAAAATATGTAGAAACGATCGCAGTCATAGCATATACCCATGGCCTTCCAATTAAAATATTGTAGTCAAGGGGTTCGTCAGTTACCTCAACTTCAACATTCATTATTTCCCCCCCTAGTTCAACATGCAGGTTATTGATAATACCGCAAAGCTTATATGTACATCTGTCGAAAGCTTTCAATGTCGTTGGCGATTGAGATAGGCACGATAAGCCAAGTGATTTCCAATAGTTTAGAGACATAATGCACGTAGATGCTCCCTCATCAATAATAGTACGATGAACAAGGTGATTGAGAACATTTACTTGTATGGATAATGCCAATTCTGCTGGTAATTGTGGCACATAGCCCGTATTATTAAAGAATACAAGATTAGAATCAGTCGGATCAATTCCACCAATCGCTGAAAACAAAGCCTGTTTCTGGGAGGGACAATTTTGTAGCACCTCAAGCACTGACATAGCTGAAGGGGATTGAGCCAAATATTCAACTATATTATAATTTTGAGCATCTCTGGCTCGAGGATTCATTAGGGAAATTTTGAGGTCTAAAATAGGCCTCCTAAGGAAAATGTACAATCAAAATTCACATTATGAGAACCAATCACATTTTAGGGGATGATATCATCCCTAATTGTTGAGGTGGCATTGCTTGAGCTAAAGGTACTTATTTTTCACATTCTCAATGGTGGATAGGAACTCATGGTTAACCATGGTAGTGCTCTAAGTACTTTTAAAGTGTAAAGTACTCATAATAAATGTCATTTCACACTTTTTGAATAAAAATATATTATTGTCATTTCATATTTCTTGAAAGAAACAATGCATATCCCTATACATTTATTATATCATATTATTTTTATATAGTATATTAATTACATATTATTATATAATTTAAATAATATAAATTTTAATTAATAGCATATAATATAATTAAGAATTTATAAATTTATATTTATATTTTATTTTAAGTTATTTAAGTACAAAGGAAAAATGCATTGTTGTTCAATGATAATGACTTTTTCTTGAAAAGCTCATTTTTATTTATAGTCACATCAATACAATTTTTTTATTAATTTTATTTTGGTACAAATTTTGAATTGAATTTAACTATGATTACATGGATTGTGGTGAAAAAAGTGAATTGAAAATTCATAAATATTACTTTATTGGTTTAACTATTATTTTATTATTTCCTTAGGAAGCCTATTTTAGACCTCAAAATTACCCTAATGAAATGTAGATTTATGAATGACTACCTTTGGTGGCTTGATTGTCAATTCAGGAACAATAGGTGGCAGTACCGATTCCGTAGATGGCTTCGTGGTTTTGGTAGCAGGTTGATCAGTGGCCTAACTACCATAATATTTATTACACGTTGACACCAAAACATCTGTCAATGGCTTCGAAACAGATAATATAAGCACTTGGGAACTAGAAGCTGGATCCGTAGCAACCAAATTTGTGTCCGGATTCAGAAATGGATCTGTTAACACAGCTAACGCATTTGAAGTCTTAACCATTTTTTAGACTTCAGCGCGATGAGGAAAATCCCGAACAAAGTGTTCCTCATTACAGATTATGCATGGATAATGAGGTTTCTGATTTCCAGATGATTGACCAGATGATATTCCTTGCGGGGTAGAAGTTTGCTTTTTCTTTGATTTCCATTTTTTCTTACTTCTGGGTTGCTTGTCACTTTTGCCCTTTTCAGATGACATGACATGGATTTCGGAAAAAGGCGCAAGATCAGATACAATAGTGTGATCTGTGCTTGCAGTACTGATCATACCGTCTCTGGCATGAGATTCCTTTGATGGAGGAGGAACAATAAAATTAGATCTCGACGTGTTAGGAATTTTCTCGTAGAGCGTGCCAGACTGAGTATAAATCAAGTCTAAATATTGGGCACGATAAATGACCCGCTCTTCAGTGACGACGCCACCCTTAGCCACATCCTCAGTTATAGATGGTAACAGGGACATAATGAACCACTCAGCAAGGAGATGATCAGGAACAAATGTCTTAACCATTCTATGACGACAACGCCACTCATGAATATGATAAAAAATGTGAGTAAAATTAGTTTTCTTAAAATTAGTCAAGATTTCTGTTCCAGTTTCATATCGTATGGGTAACTGGAAATGAGTCAAAAAGACAGTATCTAGGGTAGTGAAATTATCGAAATAAGCTCTAGGTAACTCAATGTACCATTTTGCAGCCGGACCAGTGAGCATACGCTGGAAAAGATGTAGTCGAATAGAGTCATCATTTATGGAGTTAGATGAACACCGCAAATGATAAGTCATAACATGAGTCGACAGGTCTTCCCTGGGGTTTCCATTGAACTTAGGAATATTCGAGGGTAATTTATGAGGTATCACCAGCCACCAAGGAGCATAGTTGATTATATCATTGGTGATTCAGTTTAAATTCGGTAACTCTAAATTTGCGACAAAGGGAAACTGTCGATTGAGGTTGGGTTGAGCATAGCCAGGGTATGATGTAATTGCTTGGGGAACAGGCCTTTGAGCACCAACATAAGGAATATGTTGCTGATAACCTAGATAGGGGTTGTTTTGATAGGCAAATGCTTGAGGATTTTGTTGACCAAAACCTAGGTATGATACTTGTTGAAATGAAGGTTGTAGAATTTGCACCTGTGGCTGCCAAGGGGTCTGTCCACCAATGTTATAACCCAAATTAGGATAACTTGGATTCGGTCGAGGATAGGTATAACCTGGTTGCGGCTACGACATCCATTAATATGGTAATCCAACTTGTGAATAAATGATTCCGGATACAGGTGGTTGTTGTAAACCATCCGAAGAAGTTGGAGTCCCAATACTTGAGGGTATTGAGTTGAAAGATCTACCTAAAACGACTGAGGTACAATAGTTTGAGTCCGTAACATGGGTAAAGATGTATTAACAAGTGGAGTTGATGTGGGTGCAACAGGTTGAACTAGTTGATACGAGTGTACAACCATTTGTGGTTGGATAGGTAGAGTGGGATGCCATTGAAAAACATTCATTTATACATTAGGATGACAAAATAACGACGAATTACTGTCAAATTGGGTGACCATAGGTTTCCCCCTAGCATGAGGAGTATAATAAGATGGAAAATATTGTTCTCCAAATAGAGGGAGTCCAATTGAGATTGTACTGGATGGAATATACCCAGATGGACCAGCTTGATATTGCCCTAATGATGGATATAAAGGATCAAGCCATTCAATACTCACTATAGGTTTACCAGTTAGAATACCAGACGATGATGTTGGTGAAGTCCAAGGACTTGAAGATGCACCAGAGAAAATTCCAGATAAAGATTTATAACCTGATGGGACCATAGGGCCACCATGTAAATATGACTTTGGTGAAGCTGTGAACATTTACGGGGTAGCGATAACAGGTACTTACGCAATCAGAATAGATAGTCTGTAATATCCCCAAATGGGAACAAGCAACAATACTGAACAATAATGCTCAGAAATAACGCAGTACAACCAAGTAAAAGTAGGAGGCCAATATGGAGACCATTATTTAGCATTTACAGCAGCAAATCAGATGTATAATGAAGCCCATACAATGTAGAACAGGAAAACAAGTCTCCATGAAGAAATATCCTCAAAATGAGGTGCAACAACCATACCAATGAGCAGAACTTCCTTGACAACGTTATTTTTATTATGGTGCAAAAGCTGATGATTAAAACTTAGATCTAGAGAAAAATAATCCATGAACAACCAGATCTATGACAGATCCATACACTATAGAGTCTCTACTTTACATACCCCTTGGGGTTTTCAGCAATACACAAAGCACATGGAGTAGATTTGAGATCTTATGCAACAGATCTGCAGAATGATTCATAAATCCTGAAGAAAATACAGGAATATTTAGATAAGATCTGAATATGAAATGGAATAGATTTGAAATCCATGGATCACCACAGTGAAGGGTAGATTCCCAACACTAGATATCCCTCCTCCAAAAGTCTACCAAAACACCCTGCAATTTTACACTTGCAAATAATGTAGTACTAGAAGATAAACTACGCTGTTGGATTTAAGATCAGTTTGGCTTGATGCCAAGATGTGGATCTGAAGCTCTAATGATCCAATACTCTCTTTCCAGGGGGATAAAAGACTTTCCCACTGAAAAGAGGCACTAGAATGGCCTAGATCTGAGTAGATCTAGCCCCCACTTGTTGTAGCTTACAAAGACAACCAAACCCTCAACAAGATCTGCGTTGTAGTTGGAAGTAGAAGCTTGGTCTTCAGCCTGATAGTGGACAAGAAATGCAAAGCTCTTCCAAGAGGCCTCTCAAGGAAAGAGATGGGATTCCTAAACAGGAGATCCTTGTGCTAAATAACACTATTCTCTGCTAAACAGCAAGGAGAATGAGATATGTCTAAATAGACAATAGACTCTGAAAATGTAATCACATCAAAAACCTTCTAATGCTGTCCTCCTCTTCCTTTTATAAGATTGAGAGCTTGCAAAACCCTAAACCATCTCAATGAATTAGCTCTTTTCACACGAACATCCTCCAACTAAAACTGCGTTGTGCCTTAATGAAGATCACTCCTTCTAGACGACGTTGTTGATTTGGTCATGGTTGACCCAGTCAAATGTATCAGCCCCTTTCAAACATAAGGGTGTTTATTTAAATAGCCCATATTTAGCTTTGTTCACATGTGGTATTGATTTATTTACTGTTTTACGAGTTTTTATAATCCTCCTTTACACATTTATTCATGAAACAGAAAAGGAAAGAAAAATTGAATATTCCCATTAGCTTGGGCTAATTGGGAATATTACAGTCCTCCCCTCGAAAATGTTGCTTGTCCTCAAGCAACTGATAAGGTGAGTTCTGCAACACTTCTTCTCCTTCCTTGGTGACACCAACATGAGTCAAGCTCTCTCCATAAGCCAAGTGTTCACCAAACCACCAAGCCATGAATTTCTCCTCCAAATTTCTCATGAGATGCAAATAACTCATCCAATAAGGAGACGATAGATCACATGAAACAAACATGGTTTTCCCAATGCTCTCCCTGAAATATGAAACATAAAGTACATGGATATTAGCCATCCCATAGGGCACATGCACGCCTTCCCTTATTCCTCCATACATCCCCAT
>JAXQQM020084833.1:0-26733 GCA_034641835.2 Pinus albicaulis | reverse complement strand
ACAAGACAACGAAGATAGAGGCACCACCTGATCGGTACACTGGATACATGGCTCTTGTGAGCAAGTGTATCGTGACAAAGCCATCCTCTTTCGAGGAAGTTGTGGAGGACCTCGCATGGGTAGATGCCATGGTGGAAGAGTATGATTCGATTGTCAGAAACAGTGCATGGGAGATTGTCCCTAGGCCGGAAGGGAAATCACTGGTGGGTTCGAGATGGATCTACAAAGTGAAGCAGGCAGCTGACGAGAGTGTGGAGAAGTACAAGGCAAGATTTGTTGCCCGAGGCTTTTCACATATTGAGGGGATCGATTATGAGGATACCTTTGCACCTGTCGCAAGGTATTCTTCTATACGGACGATTCTTGCTATCTCAGTGCAGATGGGGTGGCACATTCATCAGATGGATGTGAAGACTGCGTTCCTCAACAGATTCATTGAGGAGGAGGTGTACATAGAGTAGCCTGCTCAGATCTTTCACAAAGTGAGTCGCATGTGTGCCGACTCAAGAGAGCATTGTATGGGTTGGAAGCAAGCACCCTGTGCTGGTAAACTCGGATCGACTATTTCACGGCTTGATTTTCCAAGGAGTGAGGCGCATCCTAACCTGCACCAGGGTCAGGTGGGGGAAGCCGCTGATCATTGTACCGTATGGTGATATCCGATTGGACGGTGATGAGCCGTTGATACTTTCATGCAACAAGGACCTTGAGCAGAGTTCATGATGAAGGACTCTGGGCCTCCTCTTCATTTTTTTTCGTTAGATTGAAATTCTACAAAGACAAAGGAGGACTCGTTTGTTTCTCGTGCGCATGCCCGGGAGATTCTCGAGAGGTTCAACATGCAAGGCTGCAAGCTCGTTGACACTCCTCTTCCAAGTTGGAGGCCACGTTACCGCCGGAGGCAGGGATGCCACCGGCTCATCGACAAGCAGTGGGGTCGCTTATGTATCCGGGTCAATACACGACCTGACATATGCTATGTTGTTAACCAGCTTTCACAAGCCATGGTTAAGCCTACCAAGCTCTTTTGGAAGGCAGGCAAGCATGTATTGAGATATCTCAGAGGCACATCGGGATATGGATTATGGTACAGACAGTCGGATGAGGTGAAGCTGTGTGGCTTCACGGATGCAGATTGGGTAGGGAGCCCAACGAACAGAAAGAGCACATCTGGAGGGATTTTCAGTATCGGGTCGACAACAGTTTCTTGGTACAGCAGGAAGCAGAGATCCGTGGCACTCAGTCAGTTAGGAGGCTTAGTACATGGTACCAGCCACGATGCAAGGCTATTTGATGAGGAAGATCCCTCGTTGGATATTGTTCGGTTGCATTTGGAGCCTACAAAGATTTACTGTGATAACCAGAGTTGCATTAAACTCTCGGCTAATCCAGTATTTCATGATAGATCCAAACACATTGACATCAGCACTATCATATCGAGATTGTGTTCAATGGAGAATCATGTTACTTTCATATGTTCCCACGGAGGATCAGGAGGAAGCTGACATCTGACGAAGGCACTCACCAGGAGAACATTCGAATACCATAGAGGTAGGATAGGGGTGAAAGATAATCCCTATCTTGTTGAGAGGGAGTGTTGAGATTCAACAAGATGATGAGCTTAGTGAAAAGAGTCGCCTTCACTAAGTGGGCCTACAGGCTATTTTTGGCGCAAGTCTATTTTTAGACATATGGAGCAGCAACATCCTGGAAGCAGTATGATATTCTTGGAGTATTGGTCATGTTGGTAAAAATAGATGGACCTATATTTTTAGACATTTAGGTCGAAGTCTATTTTTAGACTGCCTATCCTAAAATAGAAAAGTCAAATATTATTTACCCTTAATAATATTTGGACTCTAAACTTCAGTTTACTCTCTTGGAGCACTTCAGTTCGAGCTACAGAAGTGGCTCATGCATCTGACATAGGAATTACGCTATTCCTAGGGGTTTGGTGAGCTCATGCATGGTTGACTTCAGTTAGGACTTCAGTGGCAGAAGTTTGGTGGAGTTGATGAGACAGTTGGTGGAGTTGTGTTCGGTTTAACTTAGTTGAACTAATTGTGATTAGTTTAACTAGCTAATCAACTAGTAATGAGTGGAGTGAATTAAATATTATTTAATTCACTAATTATTAACTCATTATTCTACTCAAGAACACATCAGTTCACTACAGTGCATGGACAGTTCAGTGGAGACCAGTGAAAGAGGTAGATGAAAGGGTTGAGATAGCTATCAGTTGTGACATCAGTTGTGCATGAGATTTGCACCACACTTGGAGGAAATTTCCCATGAGGATTGCGCTGTCAAGCCAAGGAGATTCAAACCTTGAATCTCTCATTAGACCAGCCTTGATTACGCAATAGAGGCAGGCAATTAGTGGATGAGTTTTGAACCTGTGACTTGTTCAAAACCAAGCTAGTTTGTGTGTAACTTTATGAGATAGTACTGAGTACTTGTGAGGAGTATTGTGCTATGCACTATTACATGTTCTCTCCATTATAATATACACAATAGCTGAGGGGTTTTCAGCTATAAGCTTTCCCCATACATACTGTGTAATGTGTGTGATGTTTTGATGATCTTTTGATCGCATACCGCTTGTTTTATTTCCGCATGTGTGATATTCTGAGTGGAAGAGATTATGTGTTGCATATGAATTCGAATTGATATGTGATCAGGATAATCTCGATGGATAAATCTTCATTATTCAACAAATTTCTACATCTACAATTTCAGTGTGCAGAAGTACTACCTTTGGCTTGCAAACCACTGCATAAATTACTTCTTCTTCTTCTATCTGTTGTAGAAATTACTTTCCACTAAGCAAAAATTCTTTTGGGCTGCTTGTTTCAGATGTACCTTCCTCTTTCAACAGTACAAGAGTGTGCTTGATTCCATACTTTTCGAACTTATAATAGTTTCTCTCTCCATCATGTGTCACTTTCCTATCAAAATGCCATGGGCGACCCAAAAGAATGTGACAAGCATCCATTGGCATTATGTCATAGAGCACCTTGTCTTTATACTTGCCTATCTGAAATTCAACTTCACTTTGTTCACGAACCAACAATTGGTGTCATTTTTGCAACCACGATACCTTATAAGGTGTGGGATGTTTAATATTTTTCAACCCAAAATTTTCCACCATTTCTTGGGAGACTAGGTTATCCATACTTCCACTGTCATTTACCAATTTGCAACATTTGAATTTTTCCTTACACATTGTCTTGAATAAGGATTTCTATTGGACTAGTTCAATAGTCTCCTTTGTTGACTTTAACAGGACTGTGTGCATCATCAACATGTAATATTCCCAAATGGGAAAAGCAAAAATACAGCTCATAAAATGAAAGAAACAACAAATATTTAACACATGAAACCGTGAGACCAATATGGAGCCATTTTATTGATCATATATGCAACAAATAAGTACAAAACAATGAGGCACAAATCATAGAATGTGATCACACAAGCATCCAATACATAAACACTCTCAAAAGTGAGATGTTGCTGCTATACAAAATGTCGGAGATGCTACTACAACGTAGTCTAATATGAAATAACTGCTTCTAGGACTATATAAATATATAATGGGACTGATGTAAGCCTCAAAAGATAATCTACATGAAGAATAAGGCTATACAACACCTTTCCAAGAATACCCACAAAGGGTTTCTGGAAATATACTCAAATACAAATGGTGATCTACAATCCTAGGACTGAAGAGTCACTGCAACTAAAGTCCATGAAATAGAAGGCTGAAATAATATGGATATGATGTAGATATCCTCCAAATGTATCTTCCAATGAAAGGTTGAACCCTTCACCTGTTAGCCTCTCTCATAAAACAATAATAAATCCAAAAACAAAATAAATAAAATAAATATTAAAAGTTAGGAATTTATGCCTAACTCTCTAGATTGGGTTCTTCCTCTAAGTTAGGAGTTAGTTTAGGTAGCTCCTATATTGGTGTGTGTATGGTTGAGAAATTATCTCAACCAAGGCGTCCAAGATAGCACACACTATCTTGAGACAGAGTCTCCTCATCTATTTAATTGTAATACTACATTCTTTTAATTATGAGAAAATATGTGAGGAAGCCGTGAGGCTAAAGCCTTTTCCGCCATGTCTATGTTTGGGTATAAATCTGTGTGTTTTTATGTGTGTTAATGGTATGTGATTATTCAGCATGTGGTATCAGAGCTACGTCGGATGGGCGCTGCCTGAATTAGTGCATAGATCTTCAATTTGGATGAGATCAGTGATATGAAGGTCTGAAGGTATGAAATGCTGAAGGTCATGCCTTGAGCCTTGTGAGAATCAATCTAAGTGGAGAACCAAGAGGTCAGCTGTGCGACGCCACAAATTGAATTGGTATTTTTTTTTTCTGCATATTTTTTTTTGTGCTGATCTGGAAGCGTGCATTCGTGACGACTCTCAGAGATGTAGGTTGGAGCTAACTTTGTGTTATGTTTGAGTTGTTGTGTGACTGAAATTTTTTGAGAGAGGTGTTGGAGTCTTTTCTGGTGTCATTACACCTACAATTTCCCATTTCCTCATATCATAGTGGATATTTGAATTGTTCGAGTGATTAATTGAAATAGTAATCGATATGATTTTGATATTAACGTAGTAGTTGGGAGTAGAAGAAACATAGTGCTTATAAATCTGGAGATGAGATCCCCCTATATCGTCGAGAGATGTTGAAAATATGGTTTCTAAAATGTTTTGTTGATTGATTTCAAATGTGCTATGGGTTGAGTTCAAAAGAAGGAATATTTTTGAGCCCTCAGATTTTGTATTTTCATGATTCATTCTCAATCCGATGGGTTTATTCTGCAAGGATGGGAACATGGGTTTCATCCTAGTCTTTATTTTCAGAATTCCAATGACCTTTTATTGATTGGCATCACTGCCACCTTTGGTTCCTCTATTGCTTTGTAACTCTAGTTGCAGATTGCTTTTGTTGGGATACTTGTAGGATGTTGAATCTCGATCGATCAAGGCATAGATTAGAGTCATAGAAGTTCAGTTATTGATGCTGAGCAAACCCAGTATGCAGCAATGCCTTAAATTTGTGCTTCACGGATGCATGGCTCTCATAGCGTTCCCTCTGCCCATCTACAAAACAAGTGCCACTTGAAACAGCTAGAAGAAATGGTGCTTGGCTTATTTCTGGTGATTCTGTGAGTATACAAACCTGAGATATGTTGTATATTCCCTTTCTTGATCTGCTATATTTCTATTTTTCTCTCTGACCCAGGAGGCAACTATTGTGACGAGGCCTGATCGTTTCTGGGGCGTAACCGTTGCATGGTCCGGGTTTCTGTATATCCTTTACATATATCTGAGAACTGGTGAGAAGAAGTAGTAGGCCCAAAAGTAGCATGGGCTTTGGTTTGTAAGAGACAATAACAACTTATAGTATGTGACTGTCGCTTCATATGCCGAGTCCATTGAATTTTGTTACAACACAAATGGTGATAATTGAACGTGGAAAGTGTGGAAAGCATGTATACACAAAACACAATTGAAAAATGAGAATATTTGACACTGATCCCACCGTTATCCTTTAATTTTACTTTGGATCGAATGACATATTGAAGGATGTCGAATGGAGTTGGGCGTAGAATGTTGCTAATATTGCAGCACTGGAATGTGGGAATCAGGTTCGATGTTTAGAGCTAGCAAAGGCGAATCTCATAATTTTCAATGAACATAACTTGGCAGAGACATCAATTCCAATATATATCTTCACAATTTTGACAGAGAATGAAGAGGTTTACATGGAGGTGAGTTCCTCCGTCGACAAATTGGAGACAACCTACGAGGAGAACTTCAACCACATCTAGATGGAGGATATTGTTGCCTATGAAACATTGGTGAACATTGCTATTACCTAGACTGAACTGTTTTGATCCAGAATAGGAAACTGACCTTATAACTAAAGTCTGTGTCATATATAGTTGCACATGCATGTGCGTAATTATAATGCGATGAAGAAAAATGTGTCACGTTTAGCATGGAATAATACTGCATGATGTGTGCCCAGTATGAGCGATGGATTCTATGCAGTGCTAACTCGATATTAAAATATTGATGGAAGAAGAAGGCTGACATTGTGGAGGATGCAACAGTGTGTGACATGGAGAAAGTCATCAATTTTAAAGTCTGCGTTGAGCTCCAACATGAAAACTGTTTGGAAATTTTGTGATATGTAATCTCTCCAACAAATTTATTTTAAGTGTGATTTAAACTTTCAAACAATAAATCACTTTTTTGAAAGTGATTTTATAAACCTTTTAATTTAAAAAAAAATGAAAAAAAAGAAGGGAGGATTAAAAATATTTTTTGTTGTATTAAAGGGTTTTAAAAAATTTGAAGGTACTTTTTTTAAACAGAGTAGACTTCATTTACTTTGGAGATATAAGTGTGCATTGTGTAGTGGAGTGACAAGTTTAATGTTGAAAGTTTTTGAAGTGATTTTGTGGAGAGATAAGATGATTTATTTTTTGTAAATTTGGAACGATAAGGGAAAGTCATTGTTGTAATTCAAAGTAATATTTTTACTTTGAAAGAGATTGAGTCAATCTAGTTTTTGAAGATATTTGCTTTCAAAATTTTCAAGCGTGAGATTCTCATTTTTTGAGAAAGCTTCAATGTCGATGTTGTACAAGATGAAAGGTTGATGACCTCAATACTTAATAAAGACATATTATATGTGGTGTTGAAGTGTCCTAGATCCACTCGAAATAGAATAAGGGGATATTAGGTACACAAAGAGTGTGTTGATGATGGTGCATGCTTCATGTTGTTGCTTGTGATTTCTGTCTAGTTGTGACACAAAAATGATCTCATTTAACACACACACAACGTTCAATGCAAGAAAATGAAAGCAAGCACAACACTTGTAATGAAGTAGCTGCAAGGAAGGAAAATTAAACTCAACATAGGCATTTGTGCTACTACAACACATAATCAAATATTGTCAACATCAACATCCTACCTCAACACAATCAAGTTAATGCGTTTCAAAGCAAAGTCTACATCAACATTCTTGAACATAAATTTAAGAACTTTTAATCTGAGTTGGATTGTAAGGGTGCACTCTCGGTTGAAACTGACACCCCAGTTTTGAATTGATAAGAAGTCAAGAGCATCAATTCTCTTCTAGTAAGTCAAATTAAGACAAGTGAATTCATTATTTTAAGTGAATCATTAAAATCATTGTAAGCATTTTTGGGTGCATTTTTTATAGTGTTCAACACCCTTCTTTTAAGCAGAATAAAGTGAGCCCACAAGTTTTAACTCTAAATAAATCAAACAACAAATTCACATCTCCTGCAAGCGAGCATGAGTATTCATTCAAGTGAGTGTGAAGTAATCAAGCAAGCCAAGCAATCGTCATCAAGCGAGCATGAATTCAAGAGTTCAAGTAAGAAAGTTATACAACTCTAGCAAGTGTTCCAAGCAAGCGCAATAAGAAACAAATCAAGCGAGCGTGCCATTCAAGCCACACAATAAGTGAGCCTGTTATTCAAGTAACAAAATCAAGTGAAACAGTTCAAAGCACGACATCTACGACAAGAGAGCCTGAATTCAAGAGAGCGATTTCAGATGGCGAAACACATCTAGTTGTTACAAGTTCTTCACAATTTGATCATCTCAAGTGCTGAAGACATGGTGCAAATCAACAAAGACATTCTTGCTGATCTTTCATGGTATCTACAACATACAAATGAAACGATTGAGTTTCTTCAACTGGAGTCGCAACTACAAAGAAATGAGTTGCAAGAGAAGAGTGATGCTTCCAAGTCTTTGAACCATCCAGATGATAAGTCATTCATCCAAACAGCTTCAAGTGTCGAATTTGTTCTAGTTAAACTTTCTTTCAAGCCCATCATCAAGCCATGTGAAGAAATCCATAGTAATAGAGATCGACGAGGCTTAGGATATGTCAACGATGACACCAACTTTCATATCCTCGATTATTCAAAGGCAATTAAGTTCATCAGTGCAGGATTTATTGAACAAATCACCTCAACAAATTCTGAGAAAGTTGTAGACAAACAGAAATGCACACAACCCGCAGTTGCAGTCAAACCGAAATGTCCTCATTGTCAAAGAATCGGTCATATGGAAGATCGGTGTTTTGATCTCCATCCTTGTCGCCATTGTGGAAAGTAACATCATTCATAAGAAAAATGATGCAACCAACAATAATTAGCCAAATTGAAGATAAATTATGAATGGATTGATCCTTGGGAATGGTCGTCCATAGTCAAAAGATTTTATCAGTTCTACAACCGAATACAATCCCACCTAGTGCAACCGACAGTGAAAAGAATATGGTACTCTCATGTAGTTGAACGGGGGAGTACGCCAGTGCAATACTCCTACACCTGAAGGGGGAAGTTCAGGAATAATTTCCAGAGAATTGTCTCTCCTTTCAGCTAAAAAAGGGGGGGAAATGTCAATGAAATTGACGGTGGTTGTTAGACTGAAAGTCTCGACAAAACCAAAAAAATCAGCCAGTGGGCAGCTTTTGTAGCAAGTGGGCATCTTCAACATCCAATGGGCATCAACAAATTCGCCAGTGGGCAGTCAACAACAAAGCAACAATGAGTAGTTTTCAAGACAACAAAAGCAACAGTGAGTTGTTTTTGACATCATCAGCCAGTGGGCATTCAAAAAAAAATTTGAGTGGAAAAAGGATGTTGATTTCAAGAAAAGGAAAAATGGATCCTTTTGCAACTTGGAACGTGATGGAGTTTTCAAGTGAAATTCAAAGATGAATCAGACATGCAACTGACTCATGGTCTCTTCAGATTTCAGTTTTTTCAGCATCCAGCTTTGGCGGTTTTTCAGGCAATGTTTTTGAGGATCAACATGAGAACTTGGAAGAAGGTTCGTCGTTCTTATTTTGGATTTATCATTGAAGGGGGGAACGTTAGCCTCTCTCATAAAAAAATAATAAATACAAAAATAAAATAAATAAATTAAATATTAAAAGTTAGGAATTTATGCCTAACTCTCTAGATTGGGTTGTTCCTCTAAGTTAGGAGTTAGTTTAGGTAGCTCCTATATTGGTGTGTTTATGGTTGAGAAATTATCTCAACCAAGGTGTCCAGGATAACATGCACTATCTTGAGACACAGTCTCCTCATCTATTTAATTGTAATACTACATTCTTTTAATTATGAGAAAATATGTAAGGAAGCCATCAGGCTGAAGCCTTTTCCGCCATGATTGTGTTTGGGTAGAAATATGTGTGTTTTTATGTGTTTTAATGGTATGTGATTATTCAACATCACCTAGAAGAAAACACTCCAAAAGAGCTAATAGATCCTCCTCTGAAACTGCCCTCCAAAATAATGCAATTCCAGACTGAACCTGCACTGTCACTGGATATAATAGCTTGGCTTGATGCCAAATATCTGAAAAATGCTCAAGGACCTTCCTGGCTGATCTCCCAATGGAAGGAATCCCTCCTTCATTGCAAAACTAGCTCAGAAAGTGGGTTTCTCAACCCTCCACTGCAACACCCTGCAACACAACACAAATCTGAACAGAAACTGCACTAAAGTTGAAGATTGAAGCTTGGCCAGAATGCCAGATGTGTGGAAATGATAGTACAATACTCTTCCAAGAGGATACCTCAAGGGAAGAGGTGGGATCCTTGCTCGGGAACACCCTGTGCTAAACAACACTGCAAGCTCAAATAAACAGCTGAAGAATGCAAATAGTCATATAGACCATAAACAAAATAATATCCAAACTGATTTCGAAGGTTGCCTTACCCCTCCTTATAAACTTGGTGAGCTTCCTCACCTTGGGCCCCATCCATTAGTGCCACTACCTCCATTCAAGGTGTCTCCAACCAAAACTTCATTGTCCCTAATTAAATGTCCACTCCTCCATAACAACATTGTTGATTTGGTCAAATTTGACCTATTCAACATGTTCCATCCCTTGTTCACACTCAAAGGTGCCTTATTTAGCTACTTAGATGGTCTCCTTTCACACTTGAAGTGTTTTTATTGTTAATAAGGAGATTTAAGGGCCTCCCTACCCACTTATTCACCTATCTAGTGACAAAACAATCTATAATATTCCATTTAGCTAAAAGCTAAATTTTTGGAATATTACAGTCCTCCCCTCCAAATTGTTGCTTGTCCTCAAGAAACTGTAAGGGTTGAGAAAACTTATCCCCTCCTCCTCTTGTGGCCTCCTCAACAAATAGTCCTTACCACTGCTTCAAATATTCTACAACAATTCTTTCTCCCAATGGTTCCTCCCAAATGTGCAAGTTGGCCTTTGGTGGATAAACAAAATGGCTCCCATCGTGAGAGAATGGAAGATCTATATGGAAAACTTCTTGCTGTCCAATGGCCTCTTCAAGGTAGGAGTAATGAGAAACATTGGGGATCTCATTCCCAATGAGAGACTCCCATCTCCATGCTATCATCCAAATGAAATGAATCACCTTCCAACATGGTAACTCATAGAAAAGTTCCTCCCAAATGTTCATGAGAGGCATCTCCCAAATGCTACAAATAATCATATGGTCCACCTCATAAAGAAACAAGTGATCTATTATAGTGGCCATATCATCTCCCATACTCCCCTTGAAGCATGAAGCATAAAAAAAGTGGGAAATTTCATTCCCAATGGACACATCCAACCAATGTGCCTTACCTCCAATCATGTTCCCAGCAAAGATAAGAACATCATCAACATATGGGATCACAATCAAAGTCATGCTAGCTGCCATGTGTAGTACTAGGGAAGGGAAATGGTCCCTCAAGTGAAACAAACACAGTTTTTCTCCTAGCTGCCATAGAATATGATATAACAAGTGTTTTCCCCACCACTTGTTTGCTGCCCCATTATTCTCGCATTTTTGGAGAAGGTGTATGATGTTTGGTGTCAATGAAGCACACCATAAATAATACATCATCTCCCCAAAATATTCTAGGGAGTGGCTAACCTCATCACTGCTCATGGCCCCAAGTAGCCCATGAAGCCAATAAGAAAGAGTGCCCCCTCTTGGAGCAATGCCCTGCACATGAGTGGTAAGAAAATGCACGTATATAGTAAGTATATCATGATGCTCAGAAATACAATCCTTACCATACACTTGGTTCAAGCTAGTGAGGTAGCTCATGGATGAGCTCCCTCTCACACCCAATGAGTAAGGAGGTGGTGATGATATCTCTTCCCAAGAGTTGTGTTTTTCCTCATCCTCCAAACAATCTATGCACTTCCTCATATGATAGTGCATCTCCTCTTTGAAGTCTTCCCACATGAATCCCTCCAAGATAGTATCGTATTCTCTAATGAAACCATTGGGGTTGGAGAGAAAGATCTCATAAGCTACATGTAGTGGTTTATCCTTGAGCTTTGAGGCTCTAGTCAAGAAGATCCTACCCTGATAAAATATGACCCCATCTCTCACTGTATATCTCCCATTTGAAAATTGGTCATCAAGTATCCTGCATGTAAGGAGATTCTTGGAGTATTCCACCAATAGATGGGATATCCAATAAGGATCTAAAATCTCTAATGGCAGCACTGCTAATCTATATTGTGTAGCCCCTGTCATGTGGTTTCCATCTTCTTTGACATCTCCTATGCCAAATTCAAGCAGTGACATGCTGCTAACATGTTCCTGCTGCCCCTCGTGAGATTCTCATGCTCAAGTGAAGGTTGAAGCTTTTGGAGGCTAGTCTTCCATAGGAAGCTATCACCTATCCAAAATATCCTAAGTCTGGCCAATGAATGCATGATTGGCCACCATCCTCTACCAAATGGGGAAAAATCCTTCCTTTTTGGAAGTATCCTCCAGTTCTCCAATGCCATGGAGTGGTCTCCTTGCACCATGATAGTGCCATCCTCCATCCTAGAAACATATTCTCCTAGCGCAGAATAGTTGATGGGAGTGGGTAATGATGATATTGGGAGAATGTCTCCCTCTTCCTTGAGCCTACCCAAGATTCTCTGCGCTGTGCCAAATCCTCCCAAGGTTCTCACTCCTCCTGGATTGTTGGCTCGAGGGGTCCTAACCCAGGTTCAGAGTTCAAGGTTTGCCAACAAACCCCTATAATACTGGCCCTTTCGATAGTGACCTGCTTGCCCAGGTCAAAGTCTCACCCGAAGTAGTATGGGTGGGTGCTGGAACCAGGTTTTTGCAGCCTGAGAAAGGATAGGTAAGGCAAGCAGAGATGTGTCTAACCTTGTGATACCCAGATCGCATACACGTGCGCTAGATCTATAATTATATACTTCTATGACAGTAGCACAATATTGCAAAAAACAGAACAGAACAGATCCAGATATACAGCAAACACACTTACACAGATCTTTCGCAGCTTGAATACAAAATGCGTATAATGCAGTAATTACCAATGACTCGCACAAACAATACACATAGATTCAGTTCTCAATCGACCTTTCTTATTCATCAATTCATCAGTTCCTCCTTACAATACCCATCCCAGCCTGCACACACAGCAGCAAGGTCCACACACAACTGGACTCTGGTTCTCCGCGCACACAGCCAGCAAGAGTCCTTTCCCCAAAAACCCAAACAGATCTCTTAAACCACAATTCACATCAATAGCTCATCATTTCCTACCTTACAATTCAAAATGTTCCTCTATTTATAATAATCTAGCCTAAACTTTCCTATGGTCTGCAAACCGTGGTTTTTAGACCCTTGGTTTACCCTTTTGCCCATTACAATGCTTTTTGGGGCCTTAACCCACCCCAAACCCCTGCGTTAGCCTAATTATACTAAAAAATATACCAAATTGGACCAGTTTCATAACTCGTAGGAGACCCTGTTCCAACAGTCTCCCAACACAATCTTGTGACTTGTCCCGAGTCATTGTGGCCGCAGGTTTGCCAAGTGCCTCTGGAGTGATTGGATAACCAGCATGCATATCCCACTGGTGTGTCAGCGGCCTCTCCCTAGTGGGTCGATCGTGCCTGAGCCAATTATTCTGGCCATATAGTCATTTAGCCCTATATGGCTTGAGTCGAATACCATTGACAAAGCTAGGTAACATGTCACTGCACAGGGTAGCCAGTCGGACTGCTCCACCATTCATGATTTCCTTAACGGTGTAGGGACCAAGCCAGTGGTGCCAGAATTTCCTTGGGTGTTTCATAAATTGGCTATTATATAAGAGGACTAGGTCACTTGCTACGAATGTCTTTTGGTGAATGTGTCGATCATGCCAGTCTTTATCGCGAGCCTTCTGAACCTACTGATGAAAGTTAGCAATAAACCGATCTTCCTCCAATGCAAAAAGATGCGCAAGACACTCCTCCATGATATCAGGTTCTACCATATTTGTAAATGCTGCGATGCGTAGGCTAGGAACAATGTATTCTATGGGCATAACGGCCTCCTTGCCATAGACCATCCGAAAGGGGGTCCTTCCTGTTAGCTTCTTGCAGGTCGTTTGGTAGGCCCACAGAAAAGAGGGGATGCATACATCCCAATCACTACGATCGGCATTGCAGACCTTGGTTAATGCCAGTTCCAAGATTTTGTTAAAAGCTTCAACCACCCCATTTTCATGTGGATGGTATGGTGTACCTTTCACATGATGGATCCGGAATTCCTCATTCAGGGCTTGAATCATTTCGTTAACGAAGTGTGTACCTCTGTCGCTCATTAGGATCTTTGGGCAGCCAAAACTGGTCAGAATTTGCTCAAAGATGAAGTGCGCAGCAGTATCCGCAGTACAATCCTTCACCGCTTGTGCCTCAGCCCATCGAGTGACATAGTCAGTGGCGGTAATAATGTAGCGCACACCTGTCTTCTTGCCTGGCGGATTGATGGGTCCCACAAAATCAATGGCCCATTTGTCAAAAGCCTGTAAAGCCATTTAAGGCTATAATGGAATCTCATCTCGGTGTGAGGGCTGTCCGGTTCACTGGCACGTATCGCATGATTTATAGTAGTTGTAAGAATCCTGATGCATGGTAGGCCACCATAACCCAGCTCTGAAAATATTTTGTGCCGTTGCTCTCCTTGCATAGTGGCCTCTTGCGACGCCTTTGTGTGCCTCCACAAAAATGGCATGCCGTTCATGTTCCAGGATGTATTTGCGTAGTATTTCATCAGCACCTAACTTGTATAACTGGCCGACGATAATAGTAAAGTCCGCCGCCCAAGTAACCAACTCCTTCTTCTATTGCACCGTATGTTCTGTGGGGGCTACGCCTGTAGTTAGGAATTGAATGATATCAGCGAAGTGTGCGTCAACGACCTTAATGGTGAACAAAAATGCATCTGGTAATCCTTCCTCCAAGTTAGTAGGTTCTTCCCCTGTCTCGATGCGGGATAGATGATCCGAGCCCACATTCAACCTTCCAGGCTTGACGATGATCTCAAAATCATATTCCTGAAATAGCAACAGCCAGCGACAAATCTTCCCCCCCAACATAGGCTTGTTGACAAGGTATTTCAAAGCCGAATGATCGGTGAAAATTTTAGAGTGCCCGCCCAGTAGATAGTGTCGATATTTCTGTAATGCGTATACCATAGCCAGTCCCTCTCGCTTGGTGGTCGAGTAGTTGCATTCAGCGCTCGAGATTTTCCAACTCGCAAATGAAATCGGTTGATCAATATCCCCCTCTCCAGGTTGAGTTAGGATAGCACCCAAGACGATGCCTGATGCATCCACATGTACATGAAATTCCTTCGACCAATCAGGAAATATTAGTATGGGTGCAAAAATCATCTTCTCTTTGAGTAGTTCAAAACTCTTCTGACATTTGTCGTTCAAAAAAAAGGAAACATCTTTTTTAAGCAATTTTTCCATGGGTGTTGTGATCAATGCATACCCCTGAATGAGTTTCCTGTAATAGCCCGTGTGTCTGAGAATAGAATGCAACTATTTTTCCTTTGTCGGGACTGCAAGGTTTATAATTACGACTACCTTCGCAAGATCAACCATCAACCCTTTCTGACATACTATGTGCCCGAGAAATATTCCGAAAGGTACACAGAAGATGCACTTCTTGATATTCAAGGAAATCTGGTGCTTTTGGCATGCATCCAAAATTAATTGCAGGTTAGAGACATGCTCCTTTACCAGGCTGAAGACCATCCAGTCATCGAAATAAACCTCCAAGAACTTATGAATAAACTCCTTGAATACAGCAACTATGACCCTTGAGAAAATAGAGGGTGCATTCTTGAGACCAAAGGGCATGACCGTATACTGAAAGGACCCCCATTCTGTTGTGAATGTAGTCTTACTGCGATCTTCAGGTGCAATTCGGATCTGATGGTACCCTGAGAACCCATCGGTGAAGGAATAGGCTTCCTATCTACCCACACTATCAAGGATTTCGTCTGAGAAGGGCGTAGGGAAGGGGTCATGGATGCAGGCATCGTTTAAATTGTGTAGATCTGCGCAGATGCGTATTTCTCCCTTTGTTTTCTTCTCCTGGATGACCATTGGAGTTACCCAATCCGACTGTTCAACTGGTTCAATGATACCTGCATCAAGCATTTTGTCCAGTTCTTCTTTGACCTTTTGCTTATATTTAGGATTCAGTCGATAAGGCCGCTGCTTTACGGGGTGCGCCTCAGGCTTCAGAGTGATGTGCATAATGCCTAGGTCCCCCGTGATTCCTTTGAGCTCAGAAAAATTTGTCGGAAATAAGCCCTGATATTCCGTAAGTAGCTCTGCGATTTTTCCTACGGTTCCTTCATCCCAATAGTCCCCAATTTTATCCAAATTAGGGTGTTCTTCCGTCCCAATATTAACTTCGCGCATCTTGAGAGCTTGTGTCACATCAATATTCTGCAGCGGGGGTCCAATAATGGTGCATTTCCCCTCAGATTCTGGAACAGAGACATTCCGAGGGTTGTCTTCTTCTTCGTCTATTGCCAAGCTCCGGAAGTTGACTATGTCTTGCATCTGCGCTTCCCATGTTAGGACCTCTGGTGTGGCGTGATGGTGCGAGTTATTAAATATAAACACATCGATGTCCTGCAGAGCTTTGTCAAGCATCTCCGTCCCCCCAATTAGTCCGAACGTTCCTATAAAGTCATCTTTTAGTATTTCCGAGTGGCGGGTGCGCTGAGGTAGCTCTGCATCTAAATACCATGCGGTGGGGATAGGGCCCAAGGCATGAACAAATAGATGAACCCATTCTTCTATAGTCCGGTCGGACCATTTTTCCATCCAGGTGAGAAGGTGTGCGCGGGGATCCTCGGGTCTGAGAAATATCTTGGTGCGTATGTCAGCTGGGGGTGTGAATCGCAAGATCATCATATCCCAACACGTCTCCTAGTTCGGGAATGATTTCTTGTGGGTATCCCACCATTGCGTAGGTGTCCCATGCATAGCTAGATTAAGGGCCCAGAGCCGTCGTTCTCTTGGAACCGTAGCTTCCAGTGTTCTCAGGAATTCTTGGACGCTACTAGACTCATCAAAATGGGGTAGATCTCTTACCTCCGAAGAAATGCAGCAGAGGGCCCTCGCGACCTGAGGACATTGCAGCACCGAGACATCGTGCAGCTGGTTTTTCCAATTCTCTATCTCCTCATTAGAGTCAAAGAATTATTTTTTGTCTGTTTCCCAGCAGAGTACCCCATCTACTATGGGATGGATCCAATCTTCATTTTGCGTGGTCAACTTGAAAATGTGGTCTACCTCTTTGTTACCGCATACTGGCTTTGTGTAGTGTTTTCCTTCAGTAGGATCTAATGGTATTGTCACCCTTGTTTCATTATTCTCAAATGCCATGCTTTTTTTCTTGAGGTTGGCGATGCCACCGATATCTATGGCCCAGTCGAGTCCTAGGAGCGCAGGGTATGGGTCTGCATCGTCGAAAATATTAATTACTTCAAAATCAGCCTGGGCCCTGACCCCGGCGATATCTACCATGAGTTTTGGTAATCTTCCCAAAGGTATGATCTTCTGCTGGTTGTCCATATACAGTTGGATATTGGACCACTCTAATTTGGGTTCTCCCATTTGCTGCCACGTCTGCTTAGGTAGCACGTTTGCATCTGAACCCAAATCTAAGACAACCTGATCCATCTCATAATCACCAATTTAGGTAGTTAATATCATCTCTCTACCGGTACATTTCCTATATCTGCCTAACTTGTGTACGTCCCGAACTTCTGGAGGTAGGTGGGATTTCCCTGCAGAGCTATCAATTATTGCCTGAAGGTTTTCTTCGGCCCGTGGGTGGCGTAATAACTTTATACATTCCTGTAAGAAGGGTCTTACCTCGTCATCCGCTCCTAGGTGCGCAGGTGTCTGGTGGATTGTTTCTTGCCCTAGTTCGCGACCCAACCCTTCTTGGTTTTCAGGTGCCGGTTGGCTTGGAAGACCCCTTGTATCCTCCTTCATGGGCTCCTTGGTGGCCATCCTACTACGTGTTGTGCTTGAGATTCTGTCTCGTAGTTCGACCTTAACTCTTTGTACATTCTGCATTGGTGTTGGCTTTTTTCCTACATTTTTGCTATCAGGATCGGGTAGTCCCTTGCAAAGTGCCCTACCTCTCCATAGTTATAACAGATTAGCTGCCCTCGTCCCTGTCCTACACTTCCTTCCCGACCTGCCCTGCCGCTTGCTGGGGAGCCACCAGAGCTCACGGGAGATCTTGGTGACACAGGGTTTGATTGTACCCTATATAAGTTCCCACGATCTATCATCAAGTCTTAAGTGCGACAGTTCTACTCATCGTGTCCTACCGATCGGAAAAACCTGCACCACTGTTGCTTCAGTTCGCCCATACTTAACCAAGGGCACTGGGCCATATCGTGTAGTCCTGCTACCCGAAAATCATCGCACCATAATGAAGACCCGCTTGAGCCTGGACGTAGTGGACTAGGTCCTCCTGCCTGCATGTAATCTCCCAACAGAGGGCACTGATCCTTCGTATGGCTAGATACATGAAATCGTATGCACCAGATATCTTCGCTAGCTCCTTTTCCCCGTTCCTTCCGTAGGTTCTGAATCTCCATGTGCATGGCTTTGAGCTTCTCCTGAATTTGTTGCACTCCTCCCAAAGTGTTGTCTTTGGGCACGAATTCTAGTTTCATGGCGGCTTCCAAAGCTTTTTCCTGTGTCTCGAAGGTCTGGTGGCCCATCGGTATATGCAAGTGAGGTAGCAACATAGAAATGAACCATTCGGTGTGTTGACTGTCATCATACTTAAATCCTCCTTCTCTAATTGTTTTTTTAGTCTCTGATCGGCTTCCCAAACAGACTCAGTCACTCCTTGCTTGAAATATTTCACATCTGCTACAATCTGGGAGTAGGATTTATGTTTTCAGAACTATTATTTTAGGGCGTCCTTAATATATTGAATAGATGCGCTCCCGTTTTGAGATATGTACTGCATATACCAGTCCAGAGATCTCTCTTCGAAGGCTAAGGACAGCTGCGCTCTCTTCACAGTATCACTTACCACACCCTGCGCAGTCCATACCGAGTTTGCCACAAACCAAAAATGATCCATGTCCTCATCGGCCACACCTTTAAAGGTAGGTAATTTCAAGTGCGCTGCCATGTCTCCTTCTAGCAGGGTTTCGGTTGAGGGTTTATTCTTCCGTGGTTATGGCATTGGTGTAACTGGCGGGCCTTGCGTAGCTGCTGTTTTCAATGGGATATAGACAGAGTTATCCCCTTCTCGATTAGCTCGATAGTACTTAACGCTCCACGTTGTACTTTCATCTAGAGTGGCGCTCATTCACTTCCTTGTCAAGTTTCCAGTATTCTCCTGTCATTACCTGATCTCTTCTCAAAATGCTCTAGGTCCCGTCAATAGAACCATTTTTTGGCTCGAGGGGTCCTGAACCAGGTTCGGAGTTCAAGGTTTGCCAACAAAACCCTATACTACTGGCCCTTTCGACAGTGACCTGCTTGCGCAGGTCAAAGTCTCACTCGAAGTAGTATGGGTGAGTGCTGGAACCAGGTTTCTGCACCCTGAGAAAGGATAGGTAAGGCAAGAAGAACTGCTTCTGGCCCTGTGATATTCAAATCGCATCCACGTGCGCTAGATTTATAATTATATACTTTTATGACAGTAGCAAAATATTGCAAAAAATAGAAAAAAACAGATCTAGATACAACAAACACACTTACACAGATCTTTCACTGCTTGAATACAGAATGTGTATAATGTAGTAATTACCAATGACTCGCACAAACAATACACATAGATTCAGTTCTTAATCAACCTTTCTTATTCATCAATTCATCAATTCCTTCTTACAATACCCATCCCAGCCTGTGCACACAGCAACAGGGTCCGCACACAACTGGACTCTAGATCTCTGCGCACATAGCGAGTAGGATTCCTTTCCCAAAAACCCAAACAGATCTCTTAAACCACAATTCGCATCAATAGCTCTTCATTTCCTACCTTACAATTCAAAATGTTCCTGTATTTATAATAATCTAGCCTAAACTTTCTTATGGTCCGCAAACCATGGTTTTTGGACCCCTGGTTTACCCTTTTGCCCATTATAATGCTTTTCAGGGCTTTGACCCACCCAAACCCCTGTGTTAGCCTAATTATACTAAAAAATATACCAAATCGGATCAGTTTCATTACTCGTAGGAGACCTTGTTCCAACATGGATCAATGAGTGGTGCAACCTGTTGTGAGATGTCTCTCATCTTCTGATCTGGTGGCCTCCCGGGTGGAATGCCTCCATGTAATGAAACATCAAAGTCTGAAGTAGATTGTATAGGTGAGTGGACTGATTTGTCCCTCCTTTCACTGTGCAAACCAGTCTCCTTATTTTTTATATAAACCTCCTGAAATAAATAAGGGTGCATGCTCCCCATACTTTGATGCTAATCCACCTTTTCTTCTCCTCCTTTGATCAAGGTCTTACTACCCATCACTACTGTCACATGTCGCTCCTTGGAAATTTTTTGCAAAGATGCAAAAGCTCCTCTAATTGAAGCAATAGCTTCATGCCCATCTCCATGTGGTGATGATTTTCCTCCTGTAGTGACAATGCTCTTACTTCCTCTCTTCTCTTCCTCCTCATCAATATTTGAGAATACCTCATCAAAAATGAGAGACCCTAGATCTTGGTCTTCCCTTGAAGGAGGAATATCCATGTCTTCCTTTTGAGAAGAAAGCTCTTCCTGCAATGGGGATCTTTCCCTTGGCAAGGTATCATACAAGTTTCTACCCCCCTCAATAGAAATCTGAAGTGGAGTTGGTGTAATGGATCTTTCCAACTCATGAAAAGGTTTTGAATGTTTAGGTTTGGCTAGCTCAATCAAAGATGATTCAATTTGTTTTCCATCAAATATATTCACTAATCTCTTAGTGAATCCTACATAAGTAGCTATATTTTCATGATTAAATGAAGAAGATTCATTAAAACACCAAGTATAAGACTTACCTTCAAGATGCAACACTACTATCCTAAGGGCTTCCTTTTCTGAAACTTGATGTAGTTGCAAGTATGAGTCTAGCTGCTCTATCCAATCCTTGGTTGTGCATTTAAATGACCCCTCAAAATTTGGCAGAAAGAATCTACCTCTTATGCTTCTGTGGTGATTGCTGGGCCTTATATTCTCGAGTTGGAAAAACCCTTGGAAGTTCAAGTGCTCCTTGAATCTCCAATATTGAGATTCATACTCCTGAATATAGTCACTCAAAGTCTCCTCCTTTGGTGCATCTTCTTCCTCCATCTCTCTTGATATGAATATGGGCATAAAAATGCACTGTGGATAAGATTGTGTGGCTTAATGCTCACGCCCATCATGCAAAAATCTATGGTTTGCTTCATATTCAAACCCCCTTGGAGTTTCCTACACATCTCCCTTCTCATCTTCATGATATCTTCATTGATGCTCTGCATAGTTTGAAAAAAAAGCTTTGATAGCTCCTCTTCCTCCCTTCCTCTAAATACTAGAGTCTTGTATTTGTCCATTTTGTACATCTTCTCTTCCTATGAGAAGCTTCTCCTTATAGTGACATATTGGCTAAATGCACAGGCCGAGCCAAGATTATGCTCTGATACCACTATAATTCCGAAATGGGAAAAGTAGTAATACAACTCATAAAATGAAAGCAACAAAAAATATTTAACACATGAAACCATGAGATGAATATGGAGCCATTTTATTGATCATATATGTAGTAAATAAGTACAAAAAAATAAGGCAAAAATCATAGAATGTGATCACACAAGCCTCTAATAGATAAACACTCTCAAAAGTGAGATGTTACGGCTATACAAAATGTCGGAGATGTTGCTACAACGCAGTCTAATATGAAAAAACTGCTGCTGGGACTATATAAAGATACAATGGGACTGATATAAGCCTCAAAATATAATCTACATGAAGAATAAGGCTATACAACACCTTTCCAAGAATACCCAGAAATGGTTTCCGGAAATATATTCAAATACAAATGGTATTATACAGCCCTAGGACTGAAGAGTCACTGCAAATGAAATCAATGAAATAGAAGGCTGAAATAATATGGATCTGATGTAGATCTCCTCCAAAGGTATCTTCCAATGAAAGGCTGAACCCTTCACCTAAAAGAAAACACTCCAAAAGAGCTAATAAATCCTCCTTTGAAGTTGCCCTCCAAATAATGCAATTCCAGCCTGAAACTGCACTGTCACTGGATGTAATAGCTTGGCCTGATGCAAAGTATTTGAAATATGCTCAAGGACCTTCCTTGATAATCTCCCAATGTAAGGAATCCCTCCTCCACTGTAAAAATAGCTCAAAAAGTGGGTTTCTTAACCCTCCACTGCAACACCCTGCAACACAACACAAATCTGAACAGAAACTGCACTGTCGCTGAAGACTGAAGCTTGGCCAGAATGCCAAATGTGTGGAGATGATAGTACAATACTCTTCCAAGAGGCTACCTCAAGGGAAGAGGTGGGATCCCCGCTTAGGAACACCCTGTGCTAAACAACACTACAAGCTCAACTAAACAGCTGAAGAATGCAAATATTCATCTAAACCATAAACAAAATAATATCCAAATTGATTTTGAAGGCTACCTTACCCCTCCTTATAAACTTGGTGAGCTTCCTCACGTTGGACCCCATCCATTAGTGCCACTACCTCCATGCAAGATGTCTTGTTACACTGAAATTTGTCACCATGACATTTTATTACTCCCTTAGAAGTCCACAACTTCAAAGTTCCTAAATTCAAGCCTTGAAATTAAGAGAAGCTCATAAAAGTCTTAAAAAATCTTGTATCGCACTTTCTCTTAGTATTGCCTGTGGTGCTGCACTTTATTGCTCTAAATCATGCGGAGCTAAACACACTTTCTGTTTATTAAAGGTGCGGACCCCTGTAAAAGATAAGAAAAGGCACAAGTAAAATCTAGAAGCTTAGTGTGAGTCATTCTTGGAAGCTTCTAGAAACATTCCTGCGGTGGAAAGTCTGCTCTTTTTAGGTTCATGCATCCTGTCCATTAAGGATCTAACCCCTTGATGTAAGGAGCTAATCCCTTTGAAGGAGGATCCTATCCCTTCTTGTTTGGAACCATAACCTCCTCTCTTGCACTATAAAAAGAGGCATAGGGCAGCCTCAAAGGGTTACAATTGATGAGTTCAAGCTTTAGTATTGTTGGAGATGAAATGCTGTTGAAACTTAGACCCTTTTAGCTGAGATTTTATGTGGGAAAGATTACATACCTGTATGTATCTCAGTTGGAAGAGTTCAAGGCTTGTCAGAGTAAAGGAAACACATGTTCCGGACCCCAGGAAGGCCTGTATGACTTCAAGGTGGACACTGTTGTAAGGCTCTTCTTATTTAAGTTAATACGAATGAATATTGTTTTCTCAATGGGCTATTTAATTGATTATCTCATTTGATGAATTACTTGATCATCTTGATAGATGTTTGATTCATAAATTTATTTATTATATAGGTGCTTTTGATATTTTCTTGTGTTCGTGATTGCAGATCCTTGACGACGACTTTCTTCAAGCCACTGGAAAGAAGATCAGCGCTGGATTACAAGTAGGTTTCTAAAACCCTATTATAATTAATTCCATGTCAAAAAATATCTAGAGAAAAGGGTTTTATTTGTCCATTTGTTGCTAGCTGTCCATAGGACACTTGGGAGGTCTGTCTTGTCTGCAAGAACGACTTATCCGTCCAAAAAAATGGCGACTCCACTGGGGAATGGATCTTGAACTTTGATTTATTTTATTTTTTACTTGAGAATTTATTTTTTTCTAATTTTGATTTATTTATACTGGCTTGGGTAGTTTATCCCTATAGAATCCCTGAGAAATGATTGATAGTTTTTTTATTTTTTCTTTAGTTTTCTTGTGTCCGCTCTTTTCTTTTATAGACAATGCAGGCAGTTCCGCACTTTTCCTATACCCACAGTGCGGGAGCACATTGGTTTGCACTGAATCCTGCAGACCCTGTGAAAATTTTTGAAAAATCTTAAAATCCTCTTTTCTGGATTAGTTTGTTAGATTCTCAATGAATACCCAGACTTGTATCTTTTGTCAGAAAGCCTTGGTTAAGAGTTTATTTCAGCATTTTTAGTTTTGAATGATTTTATGAAATATTTGCATGTTATAATGATTTTTTCTTTGTCTTTATCCCACTCAAAGATTAGAAACCTTGGTATACCTTTAGATCACTAGCATTTCCTTGCTTTCTTGCTGAGTCTGACATCATAGCAGAAATTGTTTTATGAGATTTAGATCCCATTTTTCTCATTTGCAAATCTTTAAAAAACTTTTGTTAATAAGTTTGGAATTTCACTTAAAAAACCAAAATTGGATGTTTTTTGAGTTCTTGTTTATCCAAGCAAAGAATTTCTTAGTTAGATTACAAGCTAAGCTAGGCATCCTCAAAATATTTTAAGTTTTAATTCAGATTTAGTCTTTAGAATTTTTAGATCTCAAAATTAGTGTTTTTAGCTTTGAGTGTTATTTCTAGAAATTGTAGTGTCTTTTGAAGAAAAACTTGGTTTGTAGTTTCGATCTTGAATAAAAGGGATTTCTTATTGAGCAATAGATCGTTTTGAGTTTTGAATGAAATTAGATTTCTTTTCATTTATTCTTGTTTGAAGGAAAGATTTGTTTTTAAAAGATTGCATTTCTCAACTCTTCCTTTAGATAGAATTCATTGAAAGAAAACAGATTGTTTCTCGTAATAGATGCATTTTTAGTGTGTTTTGAGTCGGGTCACTACATATCATCAGTTTCAGTTTCGCACCTATTGTCCTAAGAAACATATTTTTAAAATCAATGCTTAAATTAAAATAAATCTAGTAATTTTTATATTTCTAGGGCTATTTTCACCAATATAGCTTAGGCTAGTGTCTTGGAGTAGGGAGTAATTAACTCTCCAAGACAATTAAAAAAAACAAGTAGTTGATCTTGTGGTAGGAAAAAATCCAATAGTCGCTTGTATGCTCTGGGAAGCTCCTCTTAAATGAGTCAAGCACGAGGTCATATTTGAACCAGTGGGATAATCAATTCTATCTCATTGGGAACGATAGAAGATATGTGCGTATTAACAATGGTAAAACTCGGATAGACCATTGTTGAGGAGCCTGGGGCCACTTGTTGGTATACCTTGGATTATGTCAAGGAGCCTTCAAGGGGATTGAGCTTTATAACTCTGCCCTTGCTCGTATGTCAGATCGTAGACTGTTCCCCCAGGTATATTAGTTCCTGTTGGTAACCATAGTGACCATAATCTTACGGTTTTTTCCTAAGGTGACAGTGGAGGAAAGATCCCACTGTACCTGGAGCAGACATCGACTAGACTCACTTGGAATCTCCGGAGGGTTATCTTCAATCGAGATGGTTTAAGTGGAGAAACTTGCACCGGTCTGTTTCATTAAGAAGATTGTCGGGGTAACTGTTCCAACCGCCCTTTCTACATTAAATACTACGATGTTGGATTTCATCACCAACTAGTGTTTTTAGTGTGGGAAGTTATTGTTTGTGCATGGTTTGATCTCCTAGATTTTTAGGCGTGTGATTCATTTGTTTGTTTCCTTAGCAACTATAGGAGTTTTCATTGAAATTTTATTTGATTGCGTGTGATTAATAATTTTTAATCATGGCTGAATTACCAAGACAATTGCGTAGACTCCAGGGGAAGCCCCCTGAGTATACACCAAGCCAACTTGAAGGGCTGCAAGTTCTAGTATTGCCTAGTGACAATAGAATTAGATCAACAGAAGCAGGAGAGTCATCTATAGTTGTTCATCCTGATTATCAATTACAAACAACAGAGCATATTCAAGAGCCGATTTCAGTTTCGAAAGTTACTGGTAGTATTTCTCCTTCTAGTGAATGAGTTGAAGAACCTAAAATTTCTGAACCTGACACTGAACCTGCTGTGTTGGAACCATCTTCAGGATTTGTTACTCCAACTTCTAGTGATCTTGATTCACCTAGGGTAAGACATCACATTAATGAAAATCTTCCTTCTGACCTCATATCTATTGAAGAACTTGTCGGTCCAGACGAAGACATAACTCTTCCCGAAACCCAACAGACTTTGAATCTTAGGGAGCGTGAATCAATATTCTACATTCCTTTTAGAATTGACGCTTGGTATTTATCATTGACAGATTTTTTAGAAAACCTGGGTCTTAGTTTTTCACCACCCTGAATTCCTTTTCATTCTACACCAAGAGGTTATTATCCTTCATCAATTATGTCAGGTGAGTCATCTATGTTTTCCCAATCACCGGAAACATTTTTATACGGTGGTCCTTCTGTTCCTTCAAGGTATCATTCACTCTTTGGTACTTTCTCAGGAGCAACTCCTCGACCAACTGAACAAGTGTTATCAACTGGTACAAATGGAGCTAAAATTGAAACGTTGAACGCAGAGAAATTTTTTATGATGTCTGGTAATATTCCAAATCCTCAACCTCAAGATAGTCAGTTACCACTTGGGGGGAAACCTCAAGGTAGTCAGTTACTGCCTGGGGGGAAACCTCAAGGTAGTCAGTTACTGCCCGGGGAGCAACCTCAAGGTAATTTTGTACCAGGACAAACTGTAGGACAATATTATTTACCTGGAGAACAACCTCAAGGACAATACATACCTCAAGGTTATCAACCTCACGGAAAGTACATACCCAAGGTCAACCCCAGATTCAGTACATGCCTCAAGGTTATCAACCTCAAGGTCAGTACCCAAATCAAGGTTTCCAACCTCCTTCTAGTCAATCATTTTTACAAGGAGCTGGAAATTTACCACTTAATTATCAACCCTACGTTCAACGAGGTTATGGTCCTTCATATGCACAACCTTCTACGGGTCAATACCCCGGAATGAACATGGTGTGGAATCCATCTCAAATTCAACAAACTATGAAACCTAATGTGCAGTTACCTAATCAACTTGGACAACCTTTAGTTTTTGGTCCTGTTAGAGTCGGCCCTTGCAGCCCTCCGTCAGTGATCATTTCGTCTTTTGCATATTCATTATTAGGTGTCTCGCTTGTTCCACTTCGTTGCATTTCACTAGGATCATGCCATGAACTGACGAAGGGGTCTGTCGTCCTATGTTTCCTCATGTTTATACCTGCAGCGCTATTTTAAAAAAAAAACTTTTCCTCAAAAAATTATTCATAGTTATTGTCATTATATATATGGTCATTAAAAATGTCAATAAGTGTCCTAGGTCTTGGTGTCTAGGGTTTTTGAGTCATTTATATACTATTCATAAAGCCTGCAAGGTGAGGAAA